>NW_004624902.1:2304623-2328530 GCF_000247695.1 Heterocephalus glaber
TTTCCCTTTGCAGTTGCTGTAGTTGATCCAGAAGTCTGTTTTTGAGACTTGTTTATGTGTCTTCTCATTTCCACGGGAGGGGGTGCTTCTGGTGTCCATGTGGCTCACCTTCTCTGCCCTAGGAGCCTGGGATGGAGGCGGGGAACTTCCTTCTGGGTGCTGGGACCGGCTGAGCTTCTCTGCCTGATTTAATTTTTTCTCTTCAAATTTAAATACAGCCATTTCCTCGGGAAAATGAAGAAAACATTCAACTGTCTGGTGGGAAAAATTAGATAAAGGCAAAGTTTTTCTGGGATATTCAGGTAATATCCCAATATAAAAATTTCCAGTGGTAAGTGTATATTTCAGATTGACCCTTCTTTGAAACACTTCATGTTACTTTTTCTTAAAAATTGCTATATTGAGATATGTCCTATACAATAAAATTCACTCATTTAGGGTGAACAAGTCAATTTTTGGTATATTAATAGTATGTAGCCATCAACAGTATCTAATTCCAGAGTATTTTCAAAATGCTAAAAGAAAATTCATACTCATTAGTAGTCACTACTAGATTTTGTGCTTTCCCCAACTCCTGGTAACCATTAATCAACTTGCTATAAATTTTTCTATTTTGATCATGTCATATAAATGGAATCATGCAATATCTTAACTTTTGTGAGTTTCACTTATTAGTTTTAAAGCTTAATCCATGTTTTAGCATTAATTAATATTTCATTCATTTTATGATCAGGGAATATTTTATTGCATGTGTAATGAAATCATGAATATGTATAAATCATGTATGTACATTTATTTATTGATTGATATTTCAGTTGTTTTCATTTTTTGGCTATTATGAATAATGCATGAACACTTGTGTGCAAGTTTTTGCATAAAATATGTTTGTTTTTCTCTTGGGTATATACCTAGGTGTAATTGCTGAATCATATAGTAACTTGGTTTTTAAGCTTTTGAGGGCATGCCAATGTGTTTTCCAAAATGGTTGCACCACTTTGCATTCCCACATGTTAACTTTCATCTAATAAATCTTACATATACACTAATTGTCTTAGTCACTTTCTCATTATTGTGACAAAATACCCAACACCCACATCTTAAAGGAGAAGAGGTTTATTTTGGCTCCATAGTTCCAGAAGTTTCAGTCCATGTTCAGCAGGTTCAAATGCTGAAACAGCATGGTGGAAGGGCCTGATCAGAGGAAAGCTGCTCACATTATTATGACTAGGAAATGTAGAGAGGCAAGAGGAACCTGGGAGAGAAATATGCCTTCCAGGTCATGTTCCCAGTGACCCACCTCCAATGAGACCCACCTCCTAACAGCAAGTGAGCTATGACCGATAGTAATCCAATCCCTGGTAATTCAATCATCTTTCAAAAGCTCCACCTCTGACACATGAAGCCTTTGGGGACATTCTATATCTAAACCATAACACTAAGAAATAAATATGAAGATGATCATTTATAATTGCAAAAATTAGAAACAATCAGATATTTATAAATAGAAGACTAGTTAAATCAATTATGGTAATTTAGATTGTGGACACTGTACAATTACTAAATATAGTGAAATTCTGTGTTCATGATGTTATTGAGAAAGATATCCAAGAAATACTAAGTTGAAAAATCAAGTTTCAAATCAATATGTGTGATATTATTTACTTTATCAAATATAATTATTTTATTATTATTTATCAATTATAATTATCTGTGCATATTTATAGAAAATTTCTGAAAGGATACCTAAGCAATTTCTAATAGCTACTGCTAGAGTATACTACTTGTAGTCTAAAGTGTGATATGGGGAGGTAGTTGCTTTCTGCTTTAGAGCCTTGTGTCCATTAATTTTTTTAAAAGTAATGTATATTATTCTTATAATAATAGAAACTGTTAAAGCCTGCATTAGTAAAACTTACTTTTTTATGACACGGGCAGTTTAATTTTCATTATTCATACAAGTGCAGGGGGAGGGAAGTGCATGGTTAGTTGTTTCAACAGGACCTGATAATACTGTGGAGCCTCCTTTATATCAATAGTTCAGTGTATTTGTCAGTTTTCCCTTATGATGAGGAAATGCTGGAGGCTGGATAACCTGTGAAGAGGTTTATTTAGCTCACAGTTATATAGGTCTAAGATATTGGCACTGGCCTCTGCTCAACTCTGGTGAGAGCCCGCGGTGGATTCCATCATAATAATGGAAACATGTGCAGGAGAGGGAGATCTCATGGCTAGACAGGAAGACAATAGCAGGGAGGGGATATTTTATAACAACTTGCTCTTTTGTGAGCTAACTGAAAGTCCTACAAGAACTAAACTTATCCATCTCAAACGCAGCACTCTTAATGAGTCAACAAACTCCCATGAAGTTCAGTCTCTTAAATGTTCTACATGAATGCTTAGGGTACACTGTCTACCTGTATCCAAATTATAGCACCCAGGACTTTTTAATCCCACGTGTAGTATTGAGGCAACTTTTAGAAATGAATGCCTTTTATCTATTGTATTCAGATGGTCAAATTTTTGTTTCTGGGCAAAATTTGTGGCTTCTGAAAGCACAGCCCTCAAGATTAAAGTAGTAATGACTGGGGAGTCAATGTTTGGATATAGTTGTTGAGAACCAGTTTTTGACAAATAGCATTTAAAAAAGAGTTCAGCAGAATAGTTTATTAGAAGTGTGACAGAAATTTATGTTTTTAATTTTTTAATTTGTTATTAGTATATGTTTGCAAAATATTCCCATCTTGTGAATTGGTGCATATACACATTGCATTCTGATCATTTTTACTTTCCTTTCCCCCATCCTCTCCCTTTTTTCTCAGATCCCCTTTTATCTCCATAGAGTCTACCTTTCTGTTTCTTACCATTTCTCTTTTATTTTGCTTTATATATTATTTACAATATGGGTCTCTCATATTAGAGAAACCATGTGATATTTAACTTTCTGCATCTGATTTATTACCATTATGGTTTCAAGAGCCATCCCTTTTCCTACAAATGACTAAAATATATCCTTCTTTATGGTTGTGTATATTATGTATATACAGGCCATTTTCTTTATCAACTTATCTGTTGATGGGAACACAGGCTGTATCTACAATTCAGCTATTGTGAGTTATGCTGCCAAAAACATGAGTATGCCTATATCACCATAATATGATGACCTTAACTCTGTCAGGAAGATACTCAGAAGAAGTATAAATGACTGGAGTGAGATTTCTATTTTTAGGTTTTTGAGGCTTCTCCATATTGATTTCTGTAGTAGTTGTACTAGTTTCATTCCCACAGTAATGTAGAAGCAGTCCCTTTTCTCTATAACCTCTCTATAACCTCACCAGAAGTGTTCCCTTTTCTCTATGTTTTTGAGTCCTCGAAAATAGCTATTCTTACTGGTGGAAGGTGGAATCTCAGTGTTGCTTTGATTTCCATTTCTGTAATGAACAAAGATGTTGAATATTTTTCATGTACTTATTGGCCATTTAAAAAATTGAAATGAACAGATACTTCTCAGAAGTGTCTGTTCATTTCAATTGCTTATTTTTTGATTGGGTCTTTTATTTTGAGTCGTCTTATTTTTTAGTTCTTTTTATATTCTAGATATTAGTCCACTGCCTGAGGAGTAGCTGGTAAAATTATTTTCCTATTCTGTAAGTTGTTTCTTCACTTTGTTGTTTGTTTCTATTGCTGTCCAAAAGCTTTAAAATTTGATGTAATCCTATTTGTTGATTCTTGGTCTTATGTCTGGTGGAATTGGGTTTCTGTTCAGGAAGTCTTTGCCTATGCCTATGTCTTCAAGAGTTTTTCCAATATTTACATCTAGCAGATTCAGTGTTTCTGTTTTTATATCTAGGTCTTTATTTTTATTTGATTTTACTACAGAGTGGGAAATAGCAATCAAGATTTATGCTTCTGCATGTGAATAACCAGTTTTCTCAGCACCATTTGTTATAGAAGCTATGTTTTCCCCAGCATATATTATTGGTTCCTTTGTCAAAAATAAAATGGCTAAATATGTTTGGAATTGTTTTTGAACCCTCTATTCTATTCCATCGTGACAAAATTTTAAAAGCCATTTCTAGTTTAGAAAAAGTTACTTCAATAATATTAGAACATATGCCTACCCACATTTTATCATTTAAAATGAGTCATTTGTTGACAAAAAAGAAAAATTTCTGCTTTGTAAAAGAGTTTGTATTAAAATATATATGATATTAACCCTTAAATGCCAAGCTTCTTCTTTTTATTTTTTTGGTACTGGGGATCGAACTTGGGACCTTGTGCTTGCGAGGCAGGTGCTGGACCACTGAGCTAAATCCCTGGCCCCTATGCTAAGCTTAACCTGTCACTCAAAGATCTCTACAATCTTCCCATATAGCTTTGTACATTTCCAAATTTGTATCCTACCACCCTCTAGCAGACTGGACTTTCCACTGTTCCTGGGCCAAAGCATATTCATTCCTACATTTACCCTATCCTTGTGCCATTTATCTTGTCCTCTTGCCTGCCCTTCACTCATTCAAATGCTCCCTTTTCTTCAAGGAGGAAGGAACTCAAGTGCATGTAGATCTGATATTTTACTTATTTACCTCAGCTCAGAGTAATTCCTTCCTCCTTTGAATTTCCAGGTCTTACCTAGTTCAAATCTACTCATGTTGTAAAACCTTGCAATAGCTCTTGTTTCATTGCCATGCATTATTATTATAGTCATTACGTAGACTTTTTGTGGTATTAGAAATTGAACAGAGTGCCTGTGCACTTAGTTATATCTCTAACTCCTTAATTTTTTAAAATTTTGAGACAGGGTCTCACTAAGTCACTAAGTTGCCCAAGCTAGTCTCAAACTTGTGATCCTCTAGACTCAGTCTCTCAAGCACTGGGATTGATTACAGGTGTGTAGCAGTTATTTTTCTAATATGGTATTGCACAGATGTGCCACACATGTCGTGTGCGTGTGTGTGTGTGTGTGTGTGTGTGTGCTTATATTTTACTGAGGATTGAATCCAAGGCCTTTGGATTTTGAGACAAAGTCTTGCTCAAGGTTGTCCAGGCTGGGCTTGAACTTGCCATTTTCCTGCCTTAACCTCTCAGAGTGCTGAGATTATAGATGTGTGCTGTCATGCCAAGTCCACAGAGATAAATTGACCTACGTCCTTAGCTGTCCTAGTTACCTTTCTCTCATTGCTGAGACAAAATAAATACCCAAAACCCAATGTGAGAAGGGGAAAGGTTTATTAGGCTCACAGTTTGTAGAGGTTTCAGTCCATAATCAGCTGGCTCCAAGGCAGGGTGGCAAAATGGCAGACAAACATCACAGAGGAGAAACAGTTCTGAAGAAACTGAGTTGTTAAATGACTTGCCCATGATTACATATTTAACCTATTTGTTGGGCATATCTAATTTTTCCCACCGAAATGGAAATACTTCAGATTGGGGGCCTTGAAATAAGGGTGAAAGAAAGAACTCTGGAGACAGATCAGCTTCAATCCTGATTCTTCATCTCACTAGCTATGGAGTCTTGGGCAAGTCATTTCACTCCCTTTGCCTCAAGTTTTCTCCTTTTTTGTAAAATATAGATAATAATACCTCACAGAGTTGGTCTGCAGAATGAAGACAATAATATATACATAGAAAAATCACTAGCATAGTGTTTGACACATTACTAAATGTTGACAATTGCCAACATTACAAAGAATATAAAACAATCATAATAAATAGCAGTAAAATAGTAAATGTTTTTTCTAAGATCATACTTGTCAGGGAGCTGTTCACCCCATTTATGTTACATATATAAGGCACTTTTAGTTAATGGGTGATATTCCTTTCCTTAGGCATCAGTGCCTAAGACGATCCTCATACATTACCATATACTGAATCATTCGAGACAGTGATTTTATGACAGTTAGATTGAAAAGAATCTGTGAAAGCATTTAGGACAGAGTTTGGTATATATTAGATTCTCAGTTAATAGTGTCCTTATTACATAAGCCACTATGTCTATCTTTCTAGATTGCTTGATGTTGTACTGAGTGCACAAAATATTTAATTAATATTAAGTGAAAAAATGAATAAGTATATTTAAAATATAAAATAATCCTATTTGGTTGCAGTTAAAACAGAGCCAAATGAATTAATACTGGGCTTTGTATCTGTGTTTTTCTCTAGTATCCCCACTGTCACCTTAATTTACCTGATGGGAGAAACCATGCCTTCCCCTGCCTTTGGATCCTGCTCTATCCTCATCTCCATTGGTTGTTGTGCTTAGGTCAATTCTTTGTACAAAATGAGCAATCAATAAACGCATGTTAAGTCAATGACTACTTCATTTGTCTAGAGGTTCATTTCCAGCAGATCAAATTACATGACACCTCAGTGATTCACACCTACATTAATGCCATTGTTCCAAGGGAAAACTGAATCTGAGGGTTCTGGAAATTTATAACAGAACTTCAGGATTCTGGTTTAAATTCAATACCTGGTATATAGCAGATACTCAATACATTGTTGTTGAGAGAAAAAGAATAAATATTGAATTAATGAACCCTTCACTCTTGCTGCTAGATTCTTCTCCTTGTTAGCATATGTCACATAGGAAAGTCTCACCCTTTCTTTGTTTTTTTAAAAGTGCTTAAAGCCAAAAGTATTGCTGAAAGACCCCCTTAGGCAGTGGCATCCCAGTTAAATGCCATTAGGCAGGTCTCTCAACAGAAGCAGTTTGACCTCTGGGTCATCTGATGCTTCACTTTCTGATGATTGTTTTTACTAAGGCAGTAAGAAACAGAATCTTCTCAGTGTTGGCTGAGTGGGTTTTGTACCTGTGGGTACAACCTACAGGAAGTCCAGGAGGGTGGGGCCATGCTTTCACCTTCAGAGGCTTTGAAAGTGAGCTGTTACTGAAATTGAGAGCTTTCTTGAACTAACAGCGAAACCTGGTTAACTCCATTAGGTCTGCAGTTTGAGATCTATGAATAGAACATGTGTCTCTCCGTGTGAAAAAAAAAAGCCATTTGTTTTCAAGATAACAATGTATTAGTGACTGGGGTGAGGAGGAGGCAATTCTGTTTTAAGGATGTTAGGCATGATTTAAAGGGTTTTTTATTCCATATAATAGGTTTTCATTTTTTCTGATTGAATTTATTTCCTTTTGTGGATGGTGTGCAAGCATCTGGTTGGGGGTGGGTTGTGTGACCTTTTTAACTTTGTAGCACTTTAATGCAAAGGAAATTTTAAGGGAGGGGGAAGCAAGCAAAACCAACCTAACGACAATGAAATCATTTTCTAAATATGTTTACAATCAAATATCTTCTTCAATAATTTGATTTGTAGGAAATGGTAGAGTGCAGCATTTTATACAGAAGGTTTTGAATAATTCATCCTCATCTCATTGATGTGCAAGACTTTGGCTACATTGGTAAGTGCAATAGGTGCTCTGGAATGGGAAGAAATTCATTCGAGCCCTAAAATCAATGTACCCCTCGTCTGACCAAACTGTCTAATGCTGCTCTGGCCTGTGACAAGAGGTTTTTCAACTTTATTAGACTCCTGCATTACTCCTTTCCAGGATACTGTGGGCATTTGGAAATTGTGATTTCTCTTCATTTAATTTTGGGGGGATTTGTACATTTACAATCCTTATTAAGTTGTCCAATTGATTAAATCCCTCTGTAGAAACTTCTGGAAAATTAACATTCTCAAGTGTTAACTTTTGGGGTCATAGAGAAATGAAAGAAGTGGGAATTGGCTATTAGGAAGGGCTTCTACCAGTTGAAAAGTTAAACTTCTCACCCTGTTACAAGGTCAGGCAAATCTGAATGCATAAGTAACAGAGAGACTAAGAGACATTTGAAATCCTTCAACGTTGAGCTAAGTGTTTAAAGCAGCTGCTTTCCCTTGAAAACTTGCACTCTTGTGGTGCACCTCACAGAGCTTCTGTAAGATATGCTGTCCTTGGTTTTTGGGTGGGAGTGGGAGAAATACTTTCCAAGCTAGTTCCTGGACCAGGAGGAGACAGGATATAGGGAGGAGATGGGTGAGGAGAAAATGGCATGGCATTAAACATCATCTCAATTAGAATCCTAGAGTTCTCAGGTAGTGGTATTTTGAGCCTTCGACAGTCAGAGAAACTAGACAGTGATTACCATCTTTGTAATAATAGACAGGAGACATGAAGTTTGCTATTGTATTGTTGCTGCTCTGAAACTTCGAGAAACCATTGATCTGACTTCAGTGAACCATAATATTATTGATTTGATGTCAGTTCTCTGGTAGACATTTGAGTGACAGCCTGAGTGGATGTGATGCTACATTTAAATTGTCCTTTTATTTGCTTTGTAGTTGTCAAAACTTCTTGATAGAAAGTGTGCTGCCAAGTGCTTGTACGGTTCTTATTAGAGTTCAAGTACCAAGAGCATGCGCTGCATAATTAAACAAAATGGGTGGCTCTTGGCCAAATGATATTGGATAAAATGTATAATATTTGGTGTGCCTGAACTTCTTTGACTAGCTCAGAAGAGCATAATATAGTGCCTCCTAAAGTTGTAGAGGATAGAAGCAAGTTATCCTTCACCCCCCATCCCATATTAGTGGTAAATAGAATTCATGCCTTCTCAATCACATTCCTGACTGTGCCATGACTGAGAAAAAGTTTTACTAGGCAAGAAGACCCAGCAGGTTGAAGAGTATCTTGTGCCATTACAGAGAAAGTAGAAAAAGAATCAACAGAATATGTCGGACACATTCTCCTCAGGTCATAGTTCCAAACTAGGTCTCATATTGGGCACAGTATGTGAATTAGTGTCCTAGTGATATGACTTGGGAAAAATTGAGATATGTGAATCCTTAATAGATTTCAATCAGTCATTGTTTTTATTCAGTGATTATGCATTGAACACCCACTAGGCAATAGACATTGTGCTTATTCCTAAGTATACAGTAGTGGATCAGATCAACATGGTGCCTATGTTCAAAACATAGTTTTAAAAGGAGAGAAGAACCAAATAGGTCTAACAAAGAACCCCAGAGGTAATGATAGAACTCTTTCATAAAACAAAAGGACACTGAGAGATGGAGGGGGAAGGGAAGTGAGGGGAAAAGGATGGAAAATGAATTAATATCTTATGTACATATACCAACTCCCCATGATGAATGTAATCATTATTTAGTGTAAACATGTACTAATAAAATATTGCTTGGAAAAAAAGAAAAAGAGACAGTAGAACAAACAGTGAGCTTTGGAGTGTGGTGGGTCTACAATTAAATCTAAATTAGCTATTTGTTTTTGAACAAATTACTTCTTTTCTTTAAGCCTTAGTTTCTTCCCCTATAAATGGTGATAATAATAGTACATGCCCTAAATGGTTGTTCTTGAAGTGAGAATATATATATTGATATCCTAATTCAGTTACTGATACTAGTAGCTACTAAATTGTGGTAGGAATGAAGAGTAGCATAGTAGTAGAGGACAGAACAGTGACAGGAATATGGAAGACAATGAAAAAAAGTGAGGGTTCATGATCAGTTAGGAGAGGGTTACAGTAATAGTTGTGAGAAATGATGACAGACAAAACTAGAGTAGTAGTAGTGAGGATGGAGAGGAAGGGACAAAGGCTTATGATATTGAGGTAACCTGGATAGAGATGGGAGTAAGGGATGGACTAATCTCCATATATTTTACTATGATAATTGGATAGATAATGGTTCTCTCTATGGAATAAAGGAATTCTTTAAGGAATAAGAGAAGATGATTTAGAATAAATTAAACATGAAATTTTTATAGAACATTGAAGCATATGTAAAATACCAAGTAAGATATACAGTTGGATATATAAGAACAGCACTCGTGGAGATTTCAGGGCAAGTGATACAGATTGAAAATAATCTATATAATGATTAAAATTTTAACAATAAAATAGAAATCCAAAGTATAAATAAAGAGCAAAATAAAAGATAGATAGTAGAAAGTAAGGAGATAGGTCTTTCTCAAAAGTGAAGGAAAGGAGAAGGAGGGGGGAAAGGGGTGATAATAGGAATTAAGATGTTTTATGCACATATACCAACTACACACAAGGAATGTAAACATTATGTATTGTAAACATGGACAAAAAGGAAGGGGATAAAGAGATCAATGGAGTGGAGAGCGAGGGAAGGGAAAAGGGATGAAAAAGGAATTAAGATGTATTATGTTCATGTACCAATTCCCCACAAGGAATGTAAACATTATGTACTACAAATATGTACTAAAAAAATAAATTAAGAAGTGAGTACAGATCCTGCAGAACAGCATTTGGACCAGAGTGGCACGGCTGAAGGTAGATCCAGCCAGGGCCCCACCTTGATCTCTGCCACTTGGGCACATAGGCCCAAGCCAAGGGCCTGCCCGGAAAAGAGCTGCACAGGCAGACAAGAAAAGCCAGGGACCCACCTCAATACCATTGGTAAGTGTGCCAAGACCCTACCCAGAAGCCTGCTCAGATACCAGTGCCTGGGGTGCACAGCCCCCAACCAAAGGCCCTACCAGAAAATAGCTATGAAAGAGGGGAGACCTTAGCCAGAGGCACACCTAGATACCATCCCAAGTGTGCACAGGACCCAGCCAGAAGCCAGCTGAGGCAACAGGTCAGCTCAGGGATCGAGAAGGCCACCATTCTGAACCCAGGAATTGGTACATTGGTGAGCAGCAGAGAAAAAGGCCACTCAGTGGCTTGCTGAAAATGGAAGACCACAGGGTGTGTGAGAAGTTGTCTCAACAAAAGCATAGTGGGCTGCATCTGTTGAAATGAGAAGACATACAAGTCTGAAAAACAGATTTCCAGATCACCTAAGGCAAGTACAAAGGGAATTGAGATGGAACAATCTGATACTCAACCACCTGGATTCCCTGAACTGGCAAAGAAAGAGGATCTGGAAAAAATGAAAGCAGAAATAATTTATTAGATAAGAACAGAGATTGTGCCCATAGTGCAAGACATGATTAATAAATATAAAGCAGACAACAGATTAAAAAAATAGAGGAGCTGAAGAACATGATGGAATCACAATATAGGAAACATATGGGATTCATAAAACAGATGCAAACAGATTTCTAGGAGATTAAAAACTCCATTGAAAGTTTACACAGCAGAATGAGCCAACATGAGGACAGAATTTCAGATATAGAAGACAGGATTTCAGTTAGTGACCAGGAAAACAAAAAAATTTTTAAAATAGCAAGGGACCAGGAGAAATCAATCCAGCAGCTGCTAGATGATGCAAAGAAGAATAACATAAGACTGATCAGAGTCAGGGAAGAAACAGGAGAGAGTGCAAATGACATAAAAAACAGCTCACAGAAGTAATATCAGAAAACTTCCCAAGCAGGGGAAAAGAATTGGACATACAGATGAGTGAGGCATATAGGACTCCAACTAGCCTTGATTAAAAAATATCTACACATAGGCATATGATACTTAAGATTATAGAAACCCAACAGAAGAACAAAATTCTACAAGCAGTTAGAGAAAAGAAACAAATCACATAGAAAGGAAAGCCCATCAGAATCACAGCAGACTTTTCAACACAAACCCTCAAAGCAAGAAGAGCCTGGAGTGAAGTATTTCAAGCCCTAAAAACAAAACAATACCAAAGCAGGCTGATGTACCCTGCAAAACTATCCTTTAAAATTGTTGGAGAAATAAGATACTTTCATGAAAAAGAGCACCTGAGGAACTTCACGAATACCAAACCAGCACTCCAAAAAATTTTAAACTATATCCTACGAAAAGACAATGAGAATCACAACCCCAGGAAGCTCAGAAGAATGAATCCATCAGGCACAACAAGAAATTAAATGCAAAGGGGGAGAATCCAACCAAAAAAAAGCCATGACAATGATAAGTCAATACATATCACTTATAACCATCAATGTTAATGGTCTCAACTAACCAATCCAAAGAAATAGAGTGGCAGAATGGGTCAAGAAACAAGATCCAACAATATGCTGCATACAGGAAACACTTTTAATTCAAAAAGAAACTCATAGACTGAAAGTTTAATGGTGGAAAGCAAAACTCCATGCGAGAGGAACCTGATAAACAGCAGGAGTAGCTATCCTCTTTGGAGATCAAATGGATTTCAAACCAACACGAATTAAGAGAGACAAAGAAGGACACTACAGCCTTGTAAAGGGAACAATCCAAGAAGAAGAGATGACAATCATAAATATATATGCATCAAACACTAGTGCATCCACCTATATAAAACAAATACTAATGGACATGAAAAGTGAAATAAGAACTACTACAATAGTAGTGGGGGACCTCAATACCCCACTGTCACAAATAGATAGATCAAGTAGAAAAAAAAATAAACACCAAAATACCAGAACTCAATCAAACTCTTGAACAAATGGACTTAGCAGATGTTTACAGAGTGTTCCACCCCACAAAATCAGAATACACATTCTTGTCAGCTGCACATGGGTCATTCTCCAAAATACACCATGTGCTCACTCATAGAACATGTTTAAGTAAGTGCAAAGGAACTGAAGTTATTCCTTGTATTATCAGACCATAGTGCAATGAAATTGGAGATCAATAATAAAAGAAACTGCAAGAATCTCATAAACACATGGAAATTGAAAAACACACTACTGAATAACCAATGGGTCACAGAGGAAATTAAAGAAGAAATCAGACCATTTCTACAATTAAATGACAATGACAATACAACATATCAGAATCTATGTGACACAATGAAAGCAGTCTTATGAGGGAAATTCATAGCAGTGAATACGCATATTAGGAAACTAGAGGGAGCTCAATTAAACAACCTGAGGCTGAACCTCAAGCTTCTAGAAAAAGAAGAGCAGGAGAAAACCAAAGCCCATAGAAGTTAGGAAAGTATAAAGATCAGAGCAGAAATCAATGCAATGGAGACAAAGAGAACAATACAAACAAAAAAGGAGTTGGTTCTTCAAAAGAATAAACAAAATTGACAAACCCTTAGCCAACCGTATCAAAAAATGGAAAGAAAAGATCCAATTCTATGCAATTAGGAATCAAAAGTGTGAAATTACAATAGACCCAGCAGAAATTCAGAGGATCATCAATACCTACTTTGAGAACCTATACACCAATAAGAAGGAAAACACAGAAGAAATGGACAGATTCCTAAATATATGTGAATTACCAAAGTTGAACAAAGAAGACCTAAAAATTCTAAAAAGCCAATATCAATCAATGAAACTGAAAACGTAATTGAAAACTTACCAACTAAGAAAAGTCCGGGCCCTGATGGCTTCACTGCTGAATTCTACAAGACATTTAGAGGAGGAACTATTGCCACTACTGTTGAAACTCTTCAATGAAATTGAAAGGGAAGCAATACTCTCAAATTCATTCCTGGTGGCAAGCATCACCTTGACCCCCAAAGCAGAGAAAGATCCAACCGAAAAAGAGAATTACAGGCCAATCTCACTAATAAGCACAGGCAAAAATCCTTAATAAGATACTGGCAAATAGAATCCAGAAGATCATCAAGAAGATTACACACCCTGACCAAGTGGGATTCATCCCAGGGACGCAGGGATGGTTCAACATACACAAGTCAATAAATGTAATCCACTGTATTAATAGAGCTAAGAACAAAAACCATATGATCATCTCAATAGATGCAGAAAAAGCATTCAACAAAATCCAAAACCCACTCATGATAAAAAAAACTAAAGAAAATTGGAAGAGACGGTCTCTGTCTCAACCTCATAAAAACTATCTATGAAAACCCAACAGCCAGTATCATACTAAGTGATCAAAAAGTGATATCCTTAGGGCTGGAGATTTAGCTCAGTGGTTCCAGTGCCTGCCTCGCAAGCACAAGGCCCCGAGTTCGATCCCCGGTACCAAAAAAAAAAAAAAAAAGTGATATCCTTCACACTAAAACCAGGAACAAGACAAGGATGTCCACTATCACCACTCCTGTTCAATATAGTTGTGGAAACATTAGCCACAGCAATTAGACAAGAGAAAGAAATACAAGGAATAAAGATAGGAAATGAAGAAGTCAAATTGTCATTATTTGAAAATGACATAATACTCTATATCAAAGACCCCAAGAACTCCACCAAAAGTCTTCTAGACTTAATAACCAAATTTTATAGTTTAGCTGGATGCAAGGTCAACACACAAAAATCAGTAGCTTTCCTCTACAAGAACAACATACTCACTGAGAGAGAAATGTGGCAAACAATTCCTTTCACAATAGCATCCAAAAAATTGAAATACTGAGGAATCAACCTAATGATAGAAATCAAAGATAGCTACTCTGAAAACTATAGCAGTATGAAAAGAGATCAAAAATGATATTAGAAAGTGGAAAGACATCCCTTGCTCCTGGGTAGGAAGAACCTACATAGTGAAAATGCTATATACATTCAACACAATCCCAATTGAAATCCCAGCAGGTTAATTCACAGACCTTGAGAAAGAAATCCAAAAATTCATTTGGAACAAGAAGAGACCTAGAACAGCAAAATAATTCTAGGCAATAAAGACAATGTAGGGGGTATCACAATCCCTAACTTGAAACTACACTACAAAACTGCTGTGATAAAAACATCATGGTACTGGCAAAGAAACAGACCTGAGGACTACTGGAATAGATTTAGAAGATGCAGAAACAACTCCAGACACACTCAGCCACCTCATCTTGGACAAAGGAGCCAACAACCCTCACTGGAGGAAATATAGCCTCTTTAATAAGTGGTGCTGGAAAAACTGGGTTTCTACTTGCCAAAGATTAAAACTAGACCTATATCTCTCACCATGCACTGAAGTAAAAAAAATGAATTATAGATCTAAATATCAAAACAGAAACACTAAATTTGCTGGAAGAGAGGTTAGGTAGAACTCTTGAAGACATTGGTGTAGGAAAAGATTTTATGAACAAAACTCAGTTGCGTGTTAACTAGCACAATCAACAACTGGGATCTCTTATTAAAAAGCTTCTCCAAGGCAAGAGAAACCACCAACAGTGTGAAGAGAAAACCCACAATGTGGGAATAAATTTTTCACCAGCTGTTCTCAGACAAAGGTCTACTATATAGAATCTATAAAGAACTTTAAAAAATCAGACCTCCCAAATTTAAAGACCCAATTAAAAAATGGGCATATGAAATGAACAGACATTACTCAGACAATGAAGTAGAAATAGCAAAGAAACATACGAAAAAATGTTCAACATCACTGGTCATTTGAGAGATGCAAATGAAAACAATGCTGAGATTCCACCTCACCCCAGAAAGAATGGCTGTTATCATGAATTCAACTAATAAAAAATGTTGGTGGGGCTGTGGGGAGAAAGGAACCCTGCTCCACTGCTGATGGGAGTGTAGACTGTTGCAACCACTCTGGAAATCAATATGGAGATACTTCAAAGAACTAGGATTGGAAGTCACAGTTAACCCAGCTATTCCCTTGCTGGTTATCTTCTCAAAAGAATTAAAAGTATCTTACCACAGTGATATATGTGCACCCATGTTCATAGTGGCACAGTTTGTAAGAGCTAAAACCTGGAAACAGCCCAGTTGCCCATCAACTGGAGACTGGATGAAGAAAATGTTTTTTTAATATATAAAATGTAGTACTACTCAGCCATATAAAATGAGAAATTAGAGACATTTACAACGAAATGGATGCACATTGAGGCTATACTCTTAAGTGTAAGAAATAGGACACATGTGTAAGTGTGGAATAGTTTCTCTAGTGTGAGAAACTGAGATTGTAACTAAGGACTAAAAAGTATAATAGATGATGTGAAATAGGAAGAAAAGGGGCAAAAGGGAAGGGGAATTGAGAGGGGTAGGAGAAATGAAAGAAGGGAATGGAATTAATAGGAGAAAAGGAAAAATTGGAAACAAAATCTTTGTAAATAGGGAGGGGTGGAGGGGTTAAATGGAGGGCAGGGGAATGGGAAATAAAAATAAGAACCAAGATAGATTACGTAAAGGTACAAATTTCCAGTGATGAATGTTAATATATTGTATACCTAAAATGTACCAATAAAAGTAATAAAAAAATTAATTCATTAAAAATGTCAACTCAGAGATATTTTACTGTTTCAGTTTGCTTAGACTTCAATAACAAAATACCTTAGAAGAGGTAACTTACAAACAACAGAAATTTATTGCTTACTCTTTTGGAGGCTGGGAAGTCCAAGAGTAATGTGCCAGCATATTTGGTGTCCACTGAGTAGCTTTTCTTCATAAATGATGACTACTTACTGTGTCCGCACATGGTGGAATAGGAAAACAGTCTTGCTTGGGTCTCTTTTATAGTGACACTAATCTCATTCGTGAGCACTCTGCCCTCATCAACTAATCACCTCTTAAAAGCTTAATACTGCACTGGGGATGTGACTCAGCTGCACAGAGCCTGCCTGGCAAGTTCGAGGTCCTGAGTTCAATTCCTGATACAGAAGAAGCTTAATACTATCCCATTGGTGATTAAATTTTAACATGAATGGGGGGAGATACAAGCATTCAGACCATGGCACTTTTGAGGAGAGGAGAGAATGAAGTGAAAAGAGATCAAGGACAGTTTTGTGGGACACAATTTGGCAGCCTTCTCCTTCTATGTTCAAGAGTCTTCCTGCTTTTCCAAAGAGGAATATGTAGAGTTTGTTAAAACTGTTGTGGAATTTTTCTATTAGGTAACTGAATTATAAGTCTCATATGAAACAAATAGGTAACTGGCATTTCAATATGTCTGTATTTTTATAAACAGGTGAGAACACAAAAGCATAAGGAACTATCATGAAATTGTCAAAATCACACAGCCGGCATGAAATGCAGTCCTTCTTGCCCACCTGCCCATATCAATTCCTTCTTCATGATTCTTTTCAAAATGGAGCTGTCCAGCCCTTTTAATCTGAATTTGGCATTGTGAAACACACATGCTTTGATCTCCTTGACTTAGTCTAGTATGACATAAGTTATTATTTAGGGCTGTTCATGTTGGGAGGGGAGGCAAAAGATAAGGAATGCTCAAATTTTTTCACTGTAGATGGAGCCATCAAAAATAAATCTGTGGGAGATGATCACATTGTGCAGCTGAGAAGTAAAGAAAGAAGTCAGAGGAGAGCTAAAAGAAGTAGACATGTTATTGGAGTAAAAATGCACCAAGGAAAATACTGTTCAAAGAACCCAGTAGGAAGGGAAAAGGAGGAAAGATTGTCAGAGACAAAAATATAGGATGTTGTGAGAACATGTGTTCATGGCAAAAGACTTATTTCCCCTTTAGTTTATGCAGAAGTGTGTTAATGAAGTCCCAGCAGCAGGAAATATGCAGTCCATTTAGGAATTATATGGACTGTTAATGCAGGATTTACCTATACTTGCCTGGGGTGAAATCACCTGCTACTAAATTATTTCAAGTGAATGCCCTGGCTCAAGTAGAGATGAGTTGTTTGGCTAGGCCAAGTCTGTGAGTTAATGTGTCAGCCCATGACAGCAGAAGTAAAATCTCGAACTATATTTCCATATTTGTCTAATGTAGGCACAAGCAAGAGGCTGGGGTGAAGATTGAGGTCTCTGTTTAAGGGAAAATATAAGAACCAAGATACATCATGTACAGGTACAAGTACCCAATGATAAATGTAAATGTATTGTATACCTAAAATGTACCAATAAAAGAATTTGATCGGAAAAAAAAAAAAAAAGAAGACAGGCAGAATTTCGAAGAATTTCATTTTCATGACTGAGTGCCTGAAATGTGCCCTCTAATCACACTGTGAAGTTGAATACTCTTTGTACTGGCTGTTCTTAGGGGCTTTACCTTCTTTGGTATTAGCTTATGTGGGAAGCATCTTGAGTGAGAGAGATATTTGTTCAGTTTCAGTCTTCAGCCTGTGGATAGCGAGTTTTTCCAGCATCATTTGTGAAAGAAGCTCTTTCCTCTAGTGAAGGTTTTTGACATCTTTGTCAAAAATCACATAGCTGAGTGTGCCTGGAGTTATTCCTGCATCATTTATTTTGTTCCATTGATCCAAAAGTCTGTTTCTTTTGACAGTACCACGCCTTTTTTTTTTAAATCACTGTAGCTTTCTAAAATAACTTGAAGTCTAAGCCTGTGATGCTTCCTGCCTTGCTCCTGTGGCCCAGGGTTGCTTTTGCTATTCTAGGTCTCTCTACTGGATACATATGAATTTTAGGATTTCTTTCTCTAGTCCTGAGAGGAATGAATCCTTTTGGGATTGAGTTAAATCTGTATATCAGTTTTGGAAATATGACCATTTTGACTGTAATGTTTCTGCCTATCCAGGAAGAAGGGATATCTTTGCATTTTCTGATGTCCCTTTGATCTCCTTTTTGAGAGTACTGTTATTTTCATTATAGAGGTCTTTTATTTCTTTGGTCAGGTTAATGCCTTAGTATTTAATTTTTATTGATGTTATTGTGAATGGTATTGGTTCTCTAATTTCTTTTTCAGTAATTTTATTATTAGTGTACAGAATGCTGTTGATTTTTGTGTGATGACCATGTATCTTTCTATGGTACTGAATTTGGTTATTAATTCTAGGAGTCTTTTGGTGGAATTTCTTTGGTCTTTTTTGTAGACGATCATGTTATCTACAAATAATGATAACTTTTTCCTTTTATTTCTTTCTTTTGCCTAATTACTTTGGCTAATGTTTCAAGAATTATATTGAGCAGTTTGTGACAGTAGACATCCTTGTCTTGTTCCTGACTTTAGAGTGAAAACTTTCAGCTTCTCCCCAATTAATACAATGTCCACTGTTGCTTTGTCTTTAATAACTTTTATCAGATTGAGATAAGGTCCTTCTATAGCTCTTTTCTTCACAGTTTCTATCATGAATGGATGTTGGATTTTGTCAAAGGCTTTTTCTGCATCTAATGAATTGATTGTGATTTTTGTCCTTGGTTCTGTTTATGTTGTGTATTACATGTTTGATTTGCATATGTTGAACCATCTTTGCATCCCTGGAATGAATTCTTCTTGGTCATGATACCTGATTATTTTGATGATCTGTTTGATTCTGTTTGCCAGTATCTTATTCAGAAATTTTGTGTCTATTTTCATTGAAATGATTGGCCTGTAGGAATCAGTGTAAAGGAAACTCCCAGGAATGACTTTGGGAGTACTCCTTCCCTTTCAATTTCATTAAAGAGTTTGAGGAGTATTGAGTTAAACCCTCTCGAAAGTTCTTGTAGAATTCAGCAGTGACTCTAACTGGACCAAGGCTTTCCTTATTTGGTAATTTTTTATTTATTTAACTTTATTGACTAAAATTTTGTTGTTCAGGATTTTATATCTTCTTGCTTCAGCTTTGTTAATATGTATCTAGGAATCTATCCACTTCCTCTGAATTCTCCACTTAATTAGACTATAAGTTCTCAAAGTAGTTACTAATGATATTCTGGATTTTGGCAGAATCTATTTTGCCTTTTCATTTCTAACTGAAGAAGGGCCTTATCAGGCAAGATACACAATTTTGTTTATGTAATATATTAATTTATTTGTTTGTGTATGTTGACCCATTCTTGATCCTTGGGATGAAGCCTATTTGGTCATGATAGATGATATTTTTGATAATTTGTTGCATTCTCTTTGCCAGAATCTTATTGAGGATGTTTGTTTCTATGTTCATGAAAGAAATTGGTCTATAGTTCTCTTTTTTGGTTGAAACCTTGCCTGGTTTTAGAATTAGAGTAATGGTAGCTTATTCTAATGACTTTGGGATACCTCTTCCCTTTCAATTTCATTAAAAAGCTTGAAAAGTATTTGTTTTAGAACTTCCCTACAGTTTTTGTAGAATTTAGCTGTCATGTGCACCTGGGCTTTTCTTAGTTGGTAGGTTATTTATTAATTCTTCAAGTTCACTACCTCTTATTCAATTATTCTGGGTTTTAAAATCTTGGTTCCCTTTTTGTAATTCATGTGTATCTATGAATCTATCCATTTTTTTTCAGTTTTCTGATTTAGTAGCATATAGGTTTGCAAAGTAGTTGTTAATAAAATTTTTAATTTTGATAGCATTCATTGTGATTTCACCCTTTTTACTTCTAATTGCATTGATTTGGGTCATTTCTTTCCTTTTGTTTTGTTAGATTGGCTAAGGGTTGATTTATTTTGTTTATTTTTAAATAACTAACTCTACAGTGAATTAACTCCTTGTATTTTTGTCTCAATTTCATTGATTTCTGCTCTGATTTTTATAATTTCCTTCCTAGCACTAGCTTTGGGTTTGGATTGTTAGTGTTTTTCTAGACCTTGAGATGCATCATCAGCTTATGTATTTGGACTTGCTCTATGTTTGTAATTTGGGCATTCACAGCAATAAACTTCCCTCTTAGGACTGCTTTTATTGTGTTCCTTATGTTCTGATATGTTATACTGGCATTATCAGTTAATTTTAGAAACCATCTTATTTGTTCCTTGATTTCTTCTGTAACTCATTGTTGCATCCTATACATACTGGTATGTTGTATTGGCATTATTGCTTGATTTTAGGAACTGTCTAATTTCTTCTTTGACCCATTGATTGTTTATGAGAATATTGTTTAATTTCCATGTGTTTGTATAATTTCTGTGATTTCTTTTGCCACTAATTTCTTGTTTCACTGCACTATGATCTGATAATATACATGTGATAATTTTGATTATTTTGCATTTGCTTAGGCATGATTTGTGAGGTAGCACATCATTTATTTTGGAGAAAGTTCCATGTGTTTCTGAGAAGTATATGTATTTTGTTGTTGGGTGCAACACTATAGATGAGTCCATTTGTTCAAAGTTTTGTTTCAACTCTGATATTTCTTTCATTTTTTTTTTGTCTAATTGATGACTATTTGTGACAGTAGGGTATTGAAATCCTCTCATTATACATGTGTTGGTGTTTATCTGATTTTTTTTAGCCTTTAGTGTTTGTTTTATGAAGTTAGACATACCAATATTTGGTATGTAAATGTTTATAATTGTTATCTCTTCTTGTTGAATTGTTTCCTTAACCAATGTTTAGTGACATTCTTTGTCTCTTCTGATTAGTTTGGGCTTGAAATCTACTTTCTCTGAAATTAGGATGCTGATTATTCTCCTGCTTTTTGCTGGGTTTCATTGCATGTCATATTGTTTTCCATCCTTTTATTTTGAATTTTGATATTTGAATTAAATGTATTTCTTGTATATTGCATATTGTTGGGTTTTGTTTTTTGATCCATTCTACAAATTTGTGTCTTTTGCTTAGGGAATTAGATCATTCACACTGAGAGTTATTACTGAAAGGTATTGGCTTATTCCTGTCATTACATTCTTTTCCTGTTCTTAATTTTCTTATGTCTTCCCTTGTGCTTAACTACTCATCCTGCCAGGTGTATTTATTCTCTTTGACTTATTGGCATTGTTGACTTTATTGTCTCTTTCTAGGGGATCCTTGAAAAGTTTTTGTAATGCTGGTTTGTTGGTCATGAATTTCTTGAGGTGCTCTTTGTCATAGAAATAACTTGTATTGCTGTCAATTTTTAAGGGAATATTTATATATTGAGGATGGAAGTTGTTATTTTTTAGGGCCTTTAAAGTTTGTGTTAAAAAGTTTGCTGTAATTTTAATGGATTTAATTTTATGTGTGATCTGCTGCTTTACTTCCACAATTTTTAAGATTTTGACTCTGTGATGGACTTCTATTTTAATTATAATGTAACATGAAGATATTCTCTTTTTTGATCATTTCTATTTGGGGTTCTATATGCCTCATTTATATATATATATATATGTTTATTTTTTCCCTATACTTGGGAAGTTTTCTGCTAATACTTATGTAGACAGACATTTTATGCCATTTTTGCTGTCTTCTAAAATTCCACTTATTCCAATTTATCTTAGATGAGTTTTCTTTGAATCATCTAACAGCTGTTATCCATTTTTACATTACCTTGTTGCTTCTAAGCTGTCTTCAAAAGCACCCCATCCTTTAATTCTGAAAATCTGTCCTCACATTGTCACTTATGCCCATACTTTCAATATAATTTTTAATCTGGATTTCTGATTGAAACCTTTTCTTGGACTCTAATTGCTTGCTAAGCTGGTCATTCATGATTTGTATCATTATGTTTAGCTCAGCTAGCTTTTTATTAGTGTCTTCTGAAAGTTCCCTGAATATTTTGTTTATTACTTTTATTTGTTGAGTTATATCTTCTGTGATCCCACAGAGCACCTCTGTGATTGGTTTTTGAATTTCCTCTCTTACTATTCCTAATGATTTGGGTAAGTGGATTTTTCTGTTCTCCCTCTTGAGGTTCCCTGGATTGGCTCTGTGGGAGGTGAGAGTTTTGGGAAGCATTTTATTTCCTTGTCTTCTCCTGTTTGTGTGCTTGCTTATTTGTTTTGTCATGAAGTTTATGAGTGCTTATAGTACAAATACTATGTTGCTAGTATAGAGATCTCTTTTCTGTTTCTCAGTGATGTACTTTAGGCATGGCTAACTATATTCCTTTGCCTATGCCCCAAGATCCAAATAGATATGTTAATATGGATGGGGAGGAAGCAGTTCAATTGTCCCAAGCCCAAATTCTCTTCTCTGGAAAAGGACCCCAGTATTACTAATGCCACAAAGGTAATCTGAGTGTTGTTATGCATAGAAATCCCATAAATACCAACAATTATGCAATCCTGGAAATATTGAGCAAATCTGGTATAGTACTACAAGACAAATTGGACATTAACATACCATATCACAAGAGCCAATAATGTATTTTACATATCCATAAAGGAAGTCCACAGTTATAGTATGAACACTAAGACAACCTGATATTGACACACAGCTAATATATACTAATAATATACTAATATACACAGCTAATATATACTAATAGCTAATATATATATATATATATATATATATATGTGCAACAGCTATATCTCTAGTAATGCTAGAAACGAGTTCAACAGTAATTATATACATTTAACTATTTCAAGATTAATAAAGCCTAATAGTTATACCACTGAAGACATAGTGGGTTGGGAATGTGAGAATGGAAGAAGAAAAATTTGGAAACTTAAATTACAGGAGATGAGGAGGAGAAGAGATAAGTGAGACAAACTATTCTATTAGGGAGTAGGAGGATTATATGATTATATAAAGGTAACAAAAAAATGAGAAATAGAAGGTAAAAGAAATAATATGAAGAATAAAGGTAAAAAACTAAAGGAAAAAATAACGAAAAAGGAAGGAAAAGGGGGAAAAGAAAAAAAGTAAGAAAAAGAATTTAAAAATAAAACAAAGAAAAAGGATGAAGCAAAATTCCCCAAACCCAAATAAAACAATGAAGAAGAAAGAGGAAAGGAAAAAAAGTCTAAGAAATATTTCTCTTTGTTTTTGAATGAGTGGTTACCTTCTGGGAGCTGCAATTTTGGAGTCTAGCAATTCAGTTGTGGAATTTTGAGGCGCCCCTCTGTCACAGAGGCTTCTCTGTTTATGCAGGCTGTGACAATGTCCAAGGCAAGATGTGTCCCTGCCCATGCCAGTAGATAAGGAAGATAGTCAGAATCCAGAGCTGTGCTGAATGCAGGAAGAAGGGCAACAGATGCCAAGAGTTTCAAACCTAGAACAACTTAAACCAGGGCTGGCCTCTGTCTGTGGGATATGGGGGTCTGTTTCTTTTCTGGCCCAGGCTCAAACCTCTCAGGGGGGTCACTTACCCACCCAGTCCCTATTCAAGGCTGTCTTCTGTGGCTGTCTCTCACCCAGTCACTGTGGGAAGGTAATACCATGGACCCTAAAATGCATTGTGGAGCCAGAGTGACTCCATTTTGGAGCTGTCTCCTTTGTTCTCTCAGAGTGACTCCATTTTGGGGCTGTCTCCTTTGTTCTCTCAAATTTGTGCCTATCCACTCAAAATTCCTAAGTTTATTACCCAGCCATCTGTGT
>NW_004624902.1:2339441-2424082 GCF_000247695.1 Heterocephalus glaber
ACCAAGAGAGATTATGTAAAGGTGCAAATTTCCAATGATGAATGTCATTATATTGTATACCTAAAATGTACCAATAAAATAATATTTAAAAAACACTATTCAATTAAGAGTGGCTTCTTGTCATCATTCATTTTGTTAAATCAGGGGTTACTAAAAGAAAAATCACTCTTTTGTAGGAGTCTAAACTGTTTTGATCTGGAAAGAGTTCCTTATATTTATGAAGACTGGGGGCCACAAGTATTTTTGTTCTGATGGCTATAACAAAATAACAGACTTGATGGTTTAAGCAACAAAAGTTTGTTTCTCATAGTTCTGGAGACTAGGAAGTACTAGATCAAGTTACTGGCAGGTTTGATGTCTCACTGGAGCCTTTTTCCTGGTTTGCTGATGGCTGCCTTGCTGTTTTCTCACACAGTAGAGAGAGAGAGAATGAGAGAGATCATTTCTTGTTTCTTCTTAGAAAGGCACAGACCCCATCAAAAGGGCTCCACACTCATCATCTAAATTACTTCTCAAAGTTTCCTCCTCCAAATATAGTTACATTGAGCTTAGAGTTTCAGCATATGCATTTTAGGGGGACACAAACATTTAGGGAATAGCAACAGGTAGAGTAGAAGGGGCTGAATTTGTAGTCAGATAGACCTGAGTTTGTATTTTGACTTCAGTTTACTTCCTAGATGAATGACCATGGGCAAGTTCCTTAATCATCCAGATTCAGTTTCTTCATCTGTAAAATGGTTATTCTGTAACGTATTTCATAATGCTGCTGAGAGTCTCAAATGCAACAGTGATGTGAAGGTATTTTGTAAGAAATAAAATTTTCTGGGAACATAGGACTATAAAGGAGATCATTGTTATTCATTTATGATATTCAAGAACTGGATTTAGTCCTGAATTCTTTCTTATGTCAGTTTTGCCTGCAGTCTTTTTGTGCACCTTTATTTACCTATGTCACTATTCTGTTGTTATGATGAAGGAATATGTCAGTTTATAAGAAAATGATATTTATTTGTGGCATAAATGCTCTCCACTTTCTAGTCATGCCTGGGATAACACATCCTTTGTGAGATGAAGAGTTTGAGTGATTCAGAGGAAAATAAAATGACATTCTAGATCTTCTGCAGGTTTTACTTCATTTCACCACTTTGAGTAAGTTAAAACCTTTCTGAAATGCTTTACATCATTTTTAGGCTGACAACTATGAATAGAAACATGAAGCCCATACAAATAGAAGGGATACTATCTCTATCTCTCTCTCACATTTCTCTACTTTCCCAGCATTCCAGTTTCAATAGTGGGGACACTGTGTGTGTGTGTGTGTGTGTGTGTGTGTGTGTTACTGAGGATTGAACCTAGGGCCTTTGCACTGAGCTACATACCCAGACATTTTCTTTTTTTTACTTTGAAATATAGTTTCACGAAGTTGCCAAGGCTGAACTTGAACTTGCAATCTTTCTACCTCGGCCTCCCAGAATGCTGGGATTATAAGCGTGCACCACTGCACCTGACTGTGAACACTATTTTTTCAAGCAAAAGCTTGAAAAAGAACAAAACATATACACCTCTGGCCTCCTGAGTGACATGGAAATGCTCTGGGATCTACTTAATGCAGATACTATTGTGAAGTGGTTAGGCAGAATATCCCTATCAATGAATCCAAGGGTCTTGGTGGAGGTGTAAAAGAACAACAGCAGAAATAATCTCGAAGGGACTTCATCTCAGACTAAGTCTGACTTAGTTACCTGCTGTGATTTTCCATTTCTCCCATGATTCCAGGCATTTGTAACTGTTAAGCTATGCTAACAGTTAGTAGTTAGCCTAGACTTCTGGACCTGGAGCTGTGTCTCCCCCATTTGGGGTTGGGAGTATGTCAGCAGAGACTGTCCTCACCTCAGTCCCAGAAGTCAGTTACCCACAAATAGAATGCTGATCTTTTTCTTTTTGCCTAAGAAAAACCCTTTTATTGGGAGATTCTTTGAAGTGGGGTTTGATTTCTGGGTTACTGAATGAATTTACAAGTTTGACAGTAATGAATCCATAAACAGGCTTCTTGTACTCTTATTAACCAAAGGGATCTAATATTATTAATAAGACAGTGCATTAATAATCTAAGTTTGACCAGTGCTCAGACATGATTAATTTTGTGGCCCAAATGCACTCTAGCTCTTTTGTGAACATCTCACCTGAGAACATGTAGTTACCAAGAGAGACTGAGAGCTTCTTTGTAAATTACAGTAGGAGCCCACAGTCAGGTCTTTATAAGACCTAAGAAATGTGGAAAGACTAGTTGGATAATCTAGCTTATTATCATCAAGCTATGCTAAGGGCTTTGTTATGTACCTCTCTGATTCCATCTACACTCCTGGTCCCTGGTTTGGGTCCACCCTAGTCCATTCTCATGTCAGACTTTAGTTGTGAGTCTTGGCAGAAGGAAAAATGGCTTACTCTGTCGTTCCTTATGCTTAAAGAGAGAATAGTATTACCTTTTTTAAGATAAGTGAAATCTAATGTAAGATGGGCAGGTCTTTATCTTAGGCCTTTTATGTTACTATAACAAAACCTCTAAGGCTGTGTAATTTTAAAAGAACAGAAATTTATGTCTCAGTTCCAGCATCTGAGAGGTCTAAAACAAAGGTGCTATATGATTAGTGTCTGGTGAGGGTTGCTCTCTGCTTCCTACATTATACCTTATTGCTGGACTCTCCAGAGAGAAAGAATGCTGTGTCCTCATATGGTAGAAGGGATGGAAAGGCAAAATGAATGAATGAATGAGTGAATGAAGAAAATAGCTAGTTATTTCCCTCTAGCTATTTTGTAAAGTTGCTAATCCCGTTCATAAGACCTTTACCATCATAACTTAATCATTTACTCAAGCCTCTACCTCATAATACCATCACTTTGAAATTTAAGCTCTACTGTATGAAAGTATGGAGGGACACATACATGCAAACTGTAATAGTCTTATAGAAAGGAATGATCTTGTGAACTTTGGAGTTGTGCCAAATGTCAGGCCTAAAGTGAGTGTGTGGATAGAACCAAGAGAGGTATCATTTTCTAGATCCACTCTGAAAGTCAGGTTTACTTTACATTCACACAGAAGAGGGTGGTTGTTAGTGTTGGTCATCTGACTGCTCTTAGATGCATACTTCATTTATATTATACCAAAGCAAGGCCTAAAAGGAGATAAGTCATAGGTTTGGAATACACCATACCTCTGATGAAGTCATAAGATCTGATAGAGGTAGAAATTGTGGAATACACAGGAGAGTTCTGTTCCAAGACCTTTAGTCCCCAAGAATATGAAAATCATTGCAATACATAGTTTTATGGATACATAATCAAGGTCCCCAGAATTAATAATTTGTACTTTTGCCACTTGCCTCTGCTTCCAGGTCATTTCCTTAAATTTATGTTTCGGCAAAATTTTATCATTTTTCCTGAGAATTTCTTAGTCTAATCTTTAGCAAATATCTTGAAAAAACTCAAGTTGG
This sequence comes from Heterocephalus glaber, assembly GCF_000247695.1. The sequence goes on from NW_004624902.1 coordinate 2,342,933, forward strand.
GCAGGCAAGTTTTTGGCATTTTATCAGTGTAGATTGTCTTAGCTGGCCTTTACACCTAATAATAATAAATTAAATGTTACTTCCTCAAAGAAGCCTTTCCTCATCATCTGCTTTAAAATTTACTTCTCCAACCCATTTTTTTGAAGTAGTTATGAAAACATGTTCTACAGCCAGATATCCATTCCCTGGCTCTGTCTTCCACTACCAGCATTACTAAAGGCAAGCTATTTGGCCCCCTGTACATCTCAGTTTTCTCATTTGTCAAGTAGATACAATAATAGTATGTACATCAGAGAGTTGTCATAGAACAGTTTCTGACTATCATCATCATCGTCATCATCATGTGAGCCTAGGTTATGTTTTTCACGTCAGTTATCATAATTTGAAATTGTTGTGAGTGTAAGTTTGGGGTTTTTAGGGATCTTTCTTTCACTTTTCTGAAAATTGCACAATGGCAGAAACTGTTTGTCAAGGCTGTGGGTATAGCTTTGTGGCAGACCACTTGCCATAGTATGTATAAGACTCTGAGTGTGGTCTACAGCACTGCAAAACAAAACTGTTTTTCATGTTCATTCTTTCTTTTTTTGGGCCGAGTACACAGTAAGAGCTCAATAAATACTTGCCAAGTAAATGAATGATCACTGAAAGAAATTTCCCTAAACAGCTCAGATATTATAAATCTCATTCTTCCAATCTTCCATTACCATAAAATCTTTGTGACAAAAAGGCGTCCAGATCTCAATGAACCATTTTACTTAAAAGAACTTTTACTACACAAAAAATTCTAGGACAACACAGTCCAGACAGTCTACCATGTCAACCTTTCCTTTTTACTATTACCTTCACGTTATCCAGCCATTTCCATGTAGTTCTACTAATATGACCCAACTCTAACCCCATGGTGAGATTGCAAGACAATCAACCAAGCCATAAATAAGGCAAGATGATTGGGAATTTAGTTTACATTATAAAAATTATGAAGGTATAGGCACATTAAGCAATGTAAGTGTGTTATTTAAACAGCAAAGACCCCTTCCCCTAGCATGAAGTGTGTTAAAGATGAACTGTGGGTATTTGTGTGGCCTCCAAATCATAGATCCTGCTTCACTGTGCTATGTGTCACAGATATCCAGATATCCTGGAAACCACTACAGGAATCCACCTGCACTTGTTACCTGGAAACTTTGGCCAACGTATCTGTTCTCTGCTTCTGGGAAACATTTTAGGACTTAATGAATTCCTTGGCCACAATGCCTCAGATGTCCAGCTGCCACTGCTTATGTCAGTCTCCTCTACCTTACAGTACCCCAGTCTCAGTATTGCTACTCATCTCAGCAGTTCACTTGACCTCACTCCATTTATACTACTTTGGTATGTGTGGCACTAGAATTTGACTTTGAAAGAATTAATGAGTTAATCTAAAATGTGGGCGAAGTGTAAGAAGGTTGAAGAAGACAAACTTATTACTTTAAAGTAAACCATAGAATATAAAAATGATATATAGTTATTTCCCAACACAAAAGCCTGTGATGACTTAAACTGCCTTCAGTATAAAGTTATAATCCATTCTATCAATGAAGGCTCTGCACAATAGCCTCTACCTACTTTTATAACCTCAACTCCCATTATCTTGCTATATAAACCTTCTAGGAGATCCTTGAGACTAGAAACTTTCTCTTCTTTAGTAATGGCCTTATACTGTATCTGGCAGATTGCATTGTGGTGCTCAATAAATGTAGTAGCTAAAAATTACCTTTGCTCTGTGCTAGGCATGTAAAGTGAGGTAACCTCTCACTTTAGAGGCACCATTTCATGTAATTCCACAATTTTACTAAATAGATACGATATTAATTTGCTCAAGATCACTCACTAGGGAAATGGTAGAACCAAGACATGATTCTGGATCTGTTTAGTCCCAGAGATGGTGCCCTTAATGAATGCACCACAGCACTTCAATAGTGTTTCTAGAATAAATGCTTGAACTAAAGTATATTCTTCATTATTTCCCCAAAACATAACTTACTGAAACACATGCCTTCACAAACAACTTTTCTTTGATTGGGAAGATTTTCCCATGACCTGTAGGTCATCAACCTGTAACTTTGGGTATATCAATTCAACTCTGATAAATACATGTCTGTATTTGTAGTTCTCCTTTCATGATATTCAAAACTGGATTCTAAGTACTTAGAGGCAGGATCCATATTTCCCACCATTGTGTATTAACAGACATAAATATCAAGTTTAGGCAGTCATTAATATTTCCTGATGGTGTTGACTCAAAATGGAAATTTAAAAATTAATGTTGATAGATAATTACAACTGCTTAGTGATTCATTTTACATAAAGATTATCAAAACAGGAAAGTCCTTTTATATGTAAATATTAGCTGCCAGAATGAGAAATTGAGGGAACAGGGAAGAAATGGGTAGTCATCATTATAACCATGGTCCTTACAAATAAATATTCCTCAGAGGCTTAATTATTCTTTTATGTCTACTGTCTATTTTAGACCAATCTATGGAAACTTCCAGAACTCAGGAATTTGTTGCCTAAGCTGGACATAGTTATTTTGCATCTAGAGAGTAATTTACACTTATAAAACTGCTGTACAATAATTTTAATGTCCACTGGACATCAAACAAGACTGAGAAGGAAACCTGGGAGGGTCTTCAAAGGCTTCCTGATGATCAGGAACTGCCTCTGGTAGGAAATCTTTGGTTAAACTCTACGAAGAGCTCCTTTCCTCAAGAGCGGATCAGATTTCATTGATCTCCATGTTCCACAGCTGTTCATGAACCCTGCTCTTCTGGATGTGTGGCAGCTATTTATTTCTCAGGGAAAAGGGAACTAAATTAAGCATCTTTATTTTACTCTCCTTGGCTAGAAAAATGTCACACTATATTGGAACAGGTTAATGGCCCACCAAGCACTATTTGGACCCATGAGTTATAAAGGAAGGGAGGTCTGTGCATGAATCTCCTGAAATGGACATGAAAAGATGTGAAATTCTGCATTATTAATTCTCTTTTGACTCTTATAGGTGATTACTTTTGCTGGGGTTTTAATCTGATGGTTTCACAGACAATGAGATCAATCATATTGTTCCATTAAAAATAAAAACCATACAAACATACGTGCATGTGTGTATAGTTATATATAAAATGATATAAATTTTTATCCTCTCTATATTAGGAAGAGTAGTCTGGGTAAGATGTTTTCATGTACATTGCATTGAAAAAAACCTCTCTAATATTTTTCCAGAATGCCCTGATCTCTGCTGTGGAGCATGCAATTTGATTACCTTGTTAGTGTTCACTTATATTGCATGACTAACAAAATTATTAATACCTGTAAAATTATTCAGATGCTTAAAGACATAGTCACAATTTTCCTTTCAGTGGTCTCTCCCAGAAGCAAACTCTAGGCCGATTAGAAGTTGCACACTAATTTTAACTTTTAAATGTTTTTTATGAATTTAATTAAGCCTACTCTTGCTCTCCTCCCTACAGTGGCTCCATGAATTAGAAGAGCTTGCCTGTCTCTCCCACCACCTCCTCCACGGATGGAAGAAATCAAATACGTCTTTTTTCATTTCTCATCCTTGGACTTAGTCTATCTTTTCCACTTTCCCATTTCTTCCTGAATGACCCTGCTCTTGACCCTGGGCATGCAATCTGAGAGCTGCATGGGGGTGGAGTGTGAGGAGGATGTTCTGGAGCTCAGCAGATGGATCCCAAGAGCACAATGATTTACCAGCCCTTCTGTGATTGTTGCCAAAATGTCTTCCTGTTTTCAAAAATGTCTCGCCCCCTGCTTCTTTGTTTTGCTCTGCTAGGAGACTGCAGTTCTGATTTTACTAGGAACCAAATCTGCTGTTTCAAGGAAATGCAGCTGCTTGCTTTAGTGGGTGGCTCAAAAGAGGGAATTTTTCTACCCTCCCTCTTCAATCTCCTTGACATCCCACCTCCACGTAAACTCTACTGGCTGGTTCATAATGTCATGAAGCACTGATTTTAGAAGTTCCCTATTTGCTTTTGATTATATGGCTGGGGCTACAAGAAAGCCAATGATGGATTTCATTTTGTGTTATCATCCTGTCTACTCTTTTTGGTCAGCCTTCCAGAAATGATTGCTTGTTCTTTCAAATGAAACTACACAGCCAGATAACAAGGATTTCTGAAGTTTCACCATTTCCCAAGGAAGAGAACATGCAGAACTGCATGAGCCTCAAACTGGCCCCACTACCCTGGAAGGCTGTTAATTCTCTTACAACCCATCATCAGGTGCGAGGCTTAATTTGATCATTGATGTCTAGGCTGCTAACTCTGAGGAGATATTGTCTGGTACTGATGTCATTGCATTTTGTGATGTTTGCTGTAAAAGACCAGCCAAGCTTAGGCCAGCTGGTGTCTTTTGTGATACAGGACATTCTCCCTACCCTTCTGAACTCCCAGCTTTTAGAAGAAAGGTCATTGGCCCTCTATGGCCATTCTGGCTCCAGCTACAGGCAACAGACAAAAATTAATATGCTTTTCCACCAAGCCCAGTGCATCAATATGCAAACTCTTGGACCTCAAATTGGGAAGCTTTCCCAGCTGGCAAGCCATTGTTTTCTTCTCATTCCAAAAAGGTGCATAATTTCCCTGCTGTTAAAATGATTTTTTTGTCACTTCTGCTCTATCGGCCCCCTCTGTGGAACTCTCCCTGACTCCTTCTGGGATCTCCCTCTTTCAGTTTACTCACCATTGCCCCAGGGCTTGTCAACCTGAACAGATACTGTGCATTGCGCTGTTAGTGGCATACATGACATGCCTTTGGTACTTACATTTAGCCCAGGTAATGTAACTGCAGCTGTCAAACTTGCAGATCATTTTTATTAGTTTTCTTTCTTTCCTTCTTAAGTTGACATTAACCAACTAGTAAATTTCCTAGTGCAGTGAAAAATCAGCTCATAAAGCAGCTGGAACTTCCAGGGAACTATATAAGGTCTCTCCTAACTGTGGAAGAAGCTTTGGAAGAACCAAGAAGTTGAGATTCTGTCTGGTCACCTAGAATTAAAGAATATGAAATATGACTGGTGTCTCATTAAGATCATCTTTTGCCCAAGGTACCTAGAAAAGCACAAGACATTGGTCTATCAGATTTCATCAAATTGAGTTTTGTATTCTTTTTTTTGGCACAAGGTGCCATAATGTGGAATTAACACTCGCACCTGGGCTCCAGCATCATATAACTCAAGGTTTTAAAGGATTTGATCTGTGTTTTTTCCAGTCTTGTGGGAATCTCCAAAAACAGTTTACCCTCCTATAAGACCAGGCAACCATCCTATAGGGTCGATTTTGTTTTGTTTTGACTTTTATTAGTACATGTTGTAGTACATAATGATTATATTCACTGTAAGGAACTGGTACATATAAGTAACACATTTCAATTATTTTTCCTCCTTACCGCCAACCCAGTTTTCCAGCATCAGATCTATTTACCTTATGAGACCTTCATTTATTTATCTTATAAGATCTTGTAAAATTAATTATATATACAGATTGAAAACCAGACTAATAGACCAAGGAACACATAAGACATGTAACACAATTGTACTAGGCCAAGGTACCCTTTTTGATACATTATCTGCTCTGGCTTACAACACCTTTTATTTTCTTTTGATTAGGGGTCTTTCAGTAACCTCAACCATTCTTTTCAGCAATATTTCTGCCTTCTTTCCTCCCCTCCTTGAACCATTGCAAAAGTAGCAGAAGAGACTGTGAGAAAAATCTAAGCTGAGAGTCAAAAGCCAAGCTACCACCAGGAGGTCTAGTTTAATGACAAAGTATAGGGCTCCTGGGATCCACCAACCAGGTTACAGCATTAGAATCCTTAGCAGTTGAGGGTACTGAGGGTAAAACAAACACAAACACACACACACACAAACAACAACAAAAAATGAATCAGCCTGGAAAAAAGGCATTCCTAATCTGATCATTGTCAATTATCTCCCCTTTTTAACATAATTGCTCACATTTCAATTGTCTTCTGAGGTCTCTAATTTAGGAATTTCTTTCCAGTTGTCAAAAGGCATTTCATCATTTCCTTCTGGGGGTGCTGTGGAATGTCACTCTTCCCCTCCTTGGGAGAGAATCAGCAATGGAAAGGCTGGGCAAGATTTGGGCAGAATACCTTTGAAAGGATAACTGTTTTCAAAAGTGGTAGGGGTTGGGAACAATAACAGTTGGCATGAAGTTGCACCTCAAAAACTGGCGTTTGGGATCCACTTGGAGAGAATTCACATGAAAAGACTGAGGCAATAATACTCAGAGCCCAAATGGTACTGTCAAACATCACAGTGATCACTGCAGGGTAGGACAGAAGGTGTTAGAAAGGCGTGTCATTTATTGAAATGGGTCTACTGTTTTAGCCTTTGCTAATTAAATGGTCCCCATGATGTGTGTTTACTTAGGGACAGTTAGGAATTTGGCAGCAGCAGGGGTTCGGTCTTGCAGGAAATAGTATTCCTAAAAAGGGGTTAAGGCATGTTGGTGGTTGGGACAGAACTTGTTCAGGGGTTCTTGCCTTGTAAAAATTAGAACCCGCTCGGTGGGATTAATAACTTTCTCAGCCTCTTTTTCCCTACTGTCCCCCACCTCTCATGAAGGTGTCAGGGCCACAGTGTACAATTTTAGCACTTAAGAAACACTTTACCTACTTTGTTTATCTGCTGAAACTCTGTGCCATCAGTTATCCTAGGTCACAGGGTGGGAATGGGTGTGGGGCTTGATAAGGAGAAAGAGGAAAAAGTACAATGGACTCCAAAGATTTTACTTGGCTCCCTTCTAGTCTTCCTGTTGTTTCAGGGAGTCAGAAACAGTGCTGGATGGTGGAAACTGTGCCCCACCCCTGCCCAGCAGGTCTATAACCCAGTTCTTGATAACTTTCCTTGTGCTACCTGCAACAGTAGGGGAAGTGGTGTGTATGTGTGTGTGTGTGTGGGGGGGATTAGAAATTGAGCAATTCTTTTGGGAAAAAGAAATTGGAATTTAAAGAAGCTATCAACATGATATACCTCACACAGTTCCTTCCTTCTCAAAGAATATCTATGGTATATAGAATTATGTGCTGTTATTAAATCTTTTTTTTTTTTTTTTGTACCAGGGATCCAGCTGGGGTCCTTACGCTTGCGCAGCAGGAGGCAAAACCACTGAGCTGAATCCCTGGCCCCTTGTTATTAAATCTATTAACTGGATTTTAATCTTCACAGAAGCAAGGTCCATATTAGAAAAATTCTTCATCCATAGCAAAATGCTGGGCACATAGCCAGCACATGTTGATTTCACAAGGGAAGTAGTTGAATTTTGTGTAATGAGGTCATTTTGGCAAATCAGTGAACTGCTCTGTAACTCTTTTTGCACATCTTCAGAGTGTTTTTACCTCCCAGGGATATTGTAACGATTAAATAAGATGATGGCTTTAAGAATGACACTCTCTAGTTTTGTTCTTCTTTGATTCTCTATACTCTAGATATTGTAACTTATGTAAGGAGATCAGATCTGTAGGCAGGAAAAGTATGATTGACTTTTGCTAGTTTTTAAAACAAACTTTTCTTTCCAAGAGAATGCTCCCAGGCAGCTGATCAAATTATTTGGATAGAATGGAATGTCTCAGTGATGGAACCAAAGGCAAGGTAGAAGATGATCCACTTTTCTATAGCAAGGGCAGAGAAAAGAGGAGGAAGAGGAGAAGGGGAGAGGGGAAGATTGGAGTTATTTGAAGGCTATTCTCTTTTAAGGTTGAAACAAACACTTTAAAAATATACCAGAAAACTCACTTAAATTTGTTATTGCTGCAGTCCTTCATATCCTAGTATCTTAGTTCCTACCAGCAGTTTGGACCTTTCTGAACTAAACCTACATTTACCAATGTTGGAACAGCAAGAGTTCCCCTACACATTGTTTTGATTTAAAGGCAGGGGTTTCTTCTATTGAATTCAACTCTACTTTAATTGTATGGATGAAATTTGAAAGACAAAAAACAATATGTTTACCGGTTTTGATTCCAGCCTCAGTGGCTCAAAGAGCTACCTTGGCCTGGAGAGCTGAGACCTGCCCTGTTAGCACCATAGTTGGTACTCAGCACCTAGTTTATCCACAGCATTTGGGTAAAAAATACTGAGGACAGCCACTAGATGTCCCTCTTGCGTCTCTAAAGAAGCCGAGAAGGCCGATTCCCTTCAGGATTGAAATAAAGGAAGTTTCTTTTTGCATTTAATATCTACATGTAGAACGGTTTTATTGAGTTAGTTAATAAACTCCTGATAACGAAGATGTTTTTGACCACTCATTTACCAAATAGCATTGTTGCAGTACAATGATTGAGTATGCCTATTAGAAAAAAAAATTCTGAGAGTAAACCCTGTTGGGTTATCAGTATGAATAGAATGGAGGAAGAGAGAACTATTGTATGTGTGTTGGGGTTGTGACTGTCACTTTGAGCTTGGGGTGGGGGAGGTAATGGGAAAGAAGGAAAGCAGATTCATTTACCCCTGCCTCACTCAGCATCTGGCTTCTGTAAAAGCGATTTGGTGCCTGGAAGTACTTGGGTTCTCCGCTTGGAAAAGAGGGGGGCCTGGAGTGTGAGCAGGGAGCAGAAGCAGGGAAAACGATGCCATCGTCTTAGTGAAGAGCATTTATCTTTGCAAATGCAGAACATGTCTTTATAATGTGATTGTGATTGCAAAGGTAATGACATTCTACATGAATTGAATTCTCCTATTTATCTTTAAAGACAGCAGAATATAGACATTCTATTAGCACTCCCTAAAGTAAGAGGTCCCTAGTCTTCTTATCTTGTTGTGTGCATCTTTTCAGATGCCACGGCAATGTTAATCATTTTACCTGAGTAATTCTTCCATTTCTCATTACCTAGGGGATTGTTAATGGCTGAGACTACTTTTCAGACTCTTTGCTCCGGCTCAATCAAGCCGTGGAGGCGCCAGTTTACTTCTATTGATCAGTGGGTTCCTGACAGCCTTCGCCACAAGGAAGCAGCATCATCCTTTTTTAACTTAAAGGGGAACAGAGAGTCTTAAAGTTTATAGCTAAAAGCTTCTAAGCATAGCATGCAAACATTTTAACATGCTGCTAATTGTTCTGTTTAAATAGTCCAAGCAATATTTTAGAAAGCTGCCAAACGCTGAACTCACATCCCCTGATCAGAAGCAAACCCATTTCAAATGCCTTTTTAGGCCTTTTTAATTAGACTAAGATGCACTTCATTCCCATTCCTTGACATCAAAGGTAAATAATTGTGATATATCCAGTGGAGCCCACGAAGTGTACCCGCACTGCCTGCAATGTTGTCATTTCCCCCCACTACTTGCCCATTTCTCCATAGTGTTTGCCAAAAACCCACCGGGCCACGGGGTTCCCTTGACCCACCTTCTCTGTCTTCTATCCACAGCTCTGAATGATAAAAATTGAAGGATATTCATTGCAGAAGCCTCGAGATTTTCTTCCTGATATTCTGGGATGAATTGCATTGTAATGTGAAAGAATGAAAGGACCCCCACGCGGAAAGCAGATCAGACTCCAGGCTCTCTCCTCTTGGCCTTGGCTGCACATTCAGAGGATCGCAATCGCGCTGGTGAAATGATTCCTTTCTGTAGGAGAAAGCTATCTTTCTCCCCTCCCATCGTCAAGGTAAAGGCTGCTAAACTGGCTCCCCTCAGAAGGAGAAATTTTTGAATGCTGCTGTGTTGCTCTGTGCAAGAAGATGGCAGTTCTGTGAAAATTCATTATGTCTCCGAATGTCTTTTTTCCTTCTCTTATTTAAGGGGTTTTTTGGGGGGTTGTTTTGTTTTTGTTTTTTTTGAGGGGGGAAGGAAGTCTGGTTTTAAGTCAACAGGCTCTGGCCAGTGTCTCTTGACTAATTGTGAGTTTACTCTCTCAAGACTCCCAAATATCTGAGTCCACTCACCCAGAAAGGAGTTTTGCTCTCAAGAACTGTGAATTCAGAAGCTGCTTTCCCACCCCAATCTATGATTTTAAAAAATGTTCAGCGGAGGTGCTTTTGATTTTTTCCTCCATTGACCTCAGTTAAGAGCCTCAGAACAGGGTGGGGAGGAGCCCACCTCTGTCCTCAAGGCGTCTTCTGTCCAGAAGGTGGGCTGGGCTCCATGTTAGCCCTGGCTATGGCAGCCTCGGGCTTCCCAGTATTGGCAAACACCGCAGCCATACCGCCACCGCCGCCCAAGTAGGGCTGGGTGCCCCCTGGGACTGCTGCCCCATGGGAAGGCTGGGGCGCAAAGCATATGAGCTCTGGCTCCCAGCTGTCAGGGACCAATGTAGGTGTAGCGTCCACCCCACAGCTTCTGCCCAGCTCGGGCTCTTCTGGCTTGGTTTGGAGCGGCTCGGCGGGGCCGGCTTCACCCGCTTTTCTCAAACATGCAGTTTATAGGGAACTAAATTATCAAACAAAGTGGGGTGAAGGGCAACAAAATGTGTCCAGGCCCCTTGGAGGCTCAGCCCTTGCGCCAGCGTGCCTATTTGATTAATAAGCAACAGAAGAGCGAGCTCAACTGGGTCAGGGGCCCTGCTGGCAGAGATCGGGGAAACGCCGCGTCTGCCCGCCCGGAGATGGATGAATGGGGCTGACAGTCTTGGTAGATGGCAGCTTTAGCTCTAGGCTGAAGTGAAAACGCATGGGCCAAGGGCCGGATGAATAACGCTCCCAGGGGCGCTTCCTCCTTCCTTTTCTTTCTTCCACTACCCAAAAATGAGGTAATGAGAAGATGAGAAGAGGGGAAAACGAGAGACAGAGAAATCCGGAGGCGGGAGGAGAGAATGAATATGAATATTATATCCAAGATATGTCTTTCCTGCAATCTCTACAAACTGTAGAGGAGCGTAGTTTCTGAACAAGCTCAGTCGTGGCGCCTTCACATCCCCTCTCCGCTCCACCCCGCCCTCTTCCCCCTGCCTGTCCTGCCAGTCTGGCTTCCTAGAACTCGGTCTAGGCTCCGCAAGCTGGGGCACCCCTAGGTCCCGCCAGTGTGTAAGTTTCAGCCTGACCCCGCCCCTCTTCCCCCCACCCCGAGCCTTGGTCCCGCCCCAATGCCCGAGCCCTCTGAGCGGCGCGCTGATTGGCCACTGTCTGGCGTAGCCGGGCTCGGCAGCTACAGCTCTTTTCTGCTCTCTCCAGACTCCACAGCCAGTAGTTTGCGGCATCGGGAGGAGCAGCAGCAGCAGAGGCAGTGTCGGTTGGTGCAGGGGGGAGACGGACGAGCTAGCGCAGACGGCAGCACAGCTCTGGCGCACCACGCCTGGCTTGCCCGGGGGGCACTGGCAGCTACGTCCCTAACCCGGTGCAGGCCATTGGCGCGTTGTCTCCGCAGCATTCCAGCTAAACTGCTTCGTCCGAGATTCGAAACCTCCCACCCAAAACCCTTCTCTTCCTACTCACTCATACTCCACACTCACACTCCCCACACCACACTTTCACTCTTTCTCGACTCGGAGAGCAAGACAGACCTTCCCGGGCGCTCCAGCGCCCGGGAAGGGAGGGAGTTCTAGGCAGCCGGGCCAGCGCCTCCCCGGGAGGGAGGATGGAATCAAGACTCTCCCGCAAGTAAACTTCAGCGGCGACAGAACCATCGACCGTGGCAGCTGCTGAGGCGGATCCCAACGACGTGGGACTGAGCTAGGAAGGCTTCCTACCGTGGCGGCGGCAGCGGCGGCGCCCCTTGGAGCTACACCCCAGCCCAAACGAGGGAAGTGGAGAAGCCCCCGGCACCGGCGGCTGCAGCCCCGCCTCTCCTGGCCGGTACTGTTGTCGCTACCCCTTCCCTTCTCCCCATCCCCTCTTCCCCTCCCCAACTCGGCCGCGGAAAAGATTCGGACTTAGATTTTGCTTGGACAAATTGCCCTCTCCCGGTTTTCACAAACTTGACGTGGCTCTGGGGTGTGTCGGTAACTTTGATTTCTGAGACAAAAACGACCACAGCCCATCAAGTGTTGCGTGTGTGTGTGTGTGTGCGAGCGTGGGGGAATCCGTGACCTCCTCGGACCCTGGACAGACTCGCCCCAAAGCCCTCGGACGCCAACCCCAGGGCGAGGGAGCACGATCTTGCAGCGGCAGCCTCTCTCTCTCTCTCCTTCCCCTTCTTCTGCCCGCCCAGGGACCGCCAACCAGCTCGGCCAGATCCCTGAGCCCCCAAGGCTCTGGCCGGCAACTCGGACTCCTCCTGCCTGTGATTCACCGCCTCCCCGATAGGCCTTGAAGAACCTCGTGTGGCCCCATCGGACCCCGCAGGGTGCGTTCCAGGAGGGTCATCTCTCTGCAGTGAGCCCAGAGCGCTTGGGGCGGGGGGAGGTCGTTGCGCATGCCAGGTGCACAGACAACGCGCTCGCCAGCCCCAGTGCGGGTGCGCTGCGGTGGGTGGGTTGGCAGTGCCTGAAAGGCTTCGCCCCTACCGTCCTCTCTGTCTTCTCTAGTGCTGTTCTGACTCTACCGCTTGTCTTCTGACCCGCGCAGACACCGCCCGATCCGCAGCCCTGCGCCGCTGCGGGCAGTCGCGCCCGGCTAACTTTGAAGGGGGAAAACTGAGTAGCCGGGCTGGAGGGAGGGGGCTCGGGGCCGCGCGGCGCTCCCTCGGCCCTTTGGAGCCCCCGGGCCCCCAGCAAGCTGCCGCCGAACCCACCAAAATCTCAGCCTTGGAGCCGGCGCGAGTATACCCCCCGCGCCGCCGGGCCGCCTTGGGCGGGACTCCTCCTACGGCCTCCGGGGCTAAGGGGCGCGCGCTACAGGCGGCCCGAGACGGCAGGAAGCTGGAGCGCCGGCGGCGTCGGTCTCGGAGGGGTGTGGAGAGACGAGGCCAGGCAGAGCCTCGGGCAGCCATGGAGTCTCTCCTGCTGCCGGTGCTGCTGCTGTTGGCCATACTTTGGACGCAAGCGGCCGCCCTCATTAACCTCAAGTATTCCGTAGAAGAGGAGCAGCGCGCGGGGACAGTGATAGCTAATGTGGCCAAGGACGCGCGGGAGGCGGGCTTCGCGCTGGACTCCCGGCAGGCCTCTGCCTTCAGAGTGGTGTCCAACTCGGCTCCACACCTTGTGGACATCAACCCCAGCTCTGGGCTGCTGGTCACCAAGCAGAAGATCGACCGGGACCTGCTGTGCCGCCAGAGTCCAAAGTGCATCATCTCGCTCGAGGTCATGTCCAGTTCAATGGAGATCTGTGTGATTAAGGTAGAGATCAAGGACCTTAACGACAATGCACCTAGTTTCCCGGCAGCACAGATTGAGCTGGAGATCTCGGAGGCAGCCAGCCCTGGCACGCGTATCCCGCTGGACGGCGCCTATGATCCGGACTCAGGAAGCTTTGGAGTGCAGACATACGAGCTCACACCCAACGAGCTGTTCGGTCTCGAGATCAAGACGCGGGGTGACGGTTCTCGCTTCGCTGAACTAGTGGTGGAGAAGAGCCTGGACCGAGAGACACAGTCGCACTACAGCTTTCGTATCATTGCTCTCGACGGCGGGGACCCTCCGCGTCTGGGCACTGTTGGCCTCAGTATCAAGGTGACTGACTCCAATGACAACAACCCTGTGTTTAGTGAGTCTACCTACTCGGTGAGCGTGCCTGAGAATTCACCTCCCAACACACCTGTCATCCGCCTCAATGCTAGCGACCCAGACGAGGGCACTAATGGCCAGGTTATCTACTCTTTCTATGGCTATGTCAACGACCGAACACGTGAGCTCTTCCACATCGACCCACACAGTGGCCTGGTTACTGTCACCGGTGCCTTAGACTACGAAGAGGGCCACGAGTACGAACTGGACGTGCAGGCTAAGGACCTGGGGCCCAACTCTATACCGGCACACTGCAAGGTTACTGTCAGCGTGCTGGACACCAATGACAACCCACCGGTTATCAACCTGCTCTCTGTCAATAGTGAGCTTGTGGAGGTGAGCGAGAGCTCCCCGCCGGGCTACGTGATTGCCCTAGTTCGCGTGTCTGATCGCGACTCGGGCCTCAATGGACGCGTGCAGTGCCGTTTGCTGGGCAACGTACCCTTTCGGCTGCAAGAGTATGAAAGCTTTTCCACTATCCTGGTGGACGGACGGCTGGATCGAGAGCAGCACGACCAATACAACCTTACCATTCAGGCACGCGATGGTGGGGTGCCCATGCTGCAAAGTGCCAAGTCCTTTACTGTGCTCATCACTGACGAGAACGACAACCACCCTCACTTCTCTAAGCCTTACTACCAGGTCATTGTGCAGGAGAACAATACTCCCGGCGCCTACCTGCTCTCCGTGTCAGCCCGAGACCCGGACCTTGGTCTTAATGGCAGTGTCTCCTACCAGATAGTGCCATCTCAAGTTCGGGACATGCCTGTTTTCACCTACGTCTCCATCAATCCAAACTCTGGCGATATCTATGCGCTTCGATCTTTCAACCACGAGCAGACCAAGGCATTCGAATTCAAGGTGCTGGCCAAGGACGGCGGCCTTCCTTCCCTGCAAAGCAACGCTACAGTGAGGGTTATCATCCTCGATGTCAATGACAATACCCCGATCATCACCGCCCCGCCTCTGATTAATGGCACTGCGGAGATCAACATCCCCCGGAACTCAGGCATAGGCTACCTGGTGACGGTTGTCAAGGCAGAGGACTATGACGAGGGTGAGAATGGCCGAGTCACCTATGACCTGACTGAGGGAGACCGCGGCTTTTTTGAAATAGACCAGGTCAATGGCGAAGTCAGAACGAAGCGAACCTTCGGAGAGAATTCCAAGGCTTCCTATGAGCTTATCGTGGTGGCTCACGACCATGGCAAAATGTCTCTCTCCGCCTCTGCGCTGGTCCTAGTCTACCTATCCCCGGCGCTTGATGCCCAAGAGTCAATGGGCTCAGTGAACCTATCTCTGATTTTCATTGTTGCCCTGGGCTCCATTGCTGGCATACTCTTTGTTACTATGATCTTCGTGGCAATCAAGTGCAAGCGAGACAACAAAGAGATCCGAACCTACAACTGCAGGTAAAGCCAACTTTTCTTTCCTTCTTTGTCTCCTTTGAGTAAGGTGTGTCTGCCTCCCTGAGAAACCCCGGTGCTGTTGTTACCTACAGAAATGCATGCAGCATATTCACAGTGCTTCTTTGTGGAGGGTAAAAAGTTTGTGATAGTACAAGTTGATCAATTCTTTTGATTTGACAGTTTGCTGGAAGACAATCATTTACTGTTTGAATGAATTCTGTCTCATAATGATGATGAGAAGCAAACCAATTATCATTTTAAAATTTGCACAGCTGTCTCCATGAAGTTATGGTAGAAAAATTAAGGAGAGAGCAAGAGCACGAGATAGAGGGGAGGAGGGGAGGGAAGAAGAGAGAGGGAGGGAGAAAGGGAAAGAGAGAGAGGGAGGGAGGAGAGAGAGAGAGAGAGAAAACACACCAGCATCGGGTCTTAGTATTTGCAGACAGGTACTGAAAGGAGAGTTAGTGCTAGCAGCTGCCCTTTTCTTTTGGAGAGATAAACTCTGGAGTGGGAGTCCAACATGGAAAAGAAACTAGGGAGATGAGAACGGGAGTGTATGGGGAAGCAGGGGATTCATGTTTTTCAAGTCTATTCTCGGCTTGTTTTGTATCCAATCCCTAAACATCTGGATATATAAAGTGAAATCCTGTCAGGTATCTGCATGTGATTGAATATCTGCTTGGTTGATGTGTGCAAACCTAACATCCCAATGAGGGACAAGACTTTGCATTCAGATATTTCAGTAAAAATAGCTATCTTCTGGAGTTGGTGCTTTCCTCCAATGTGGGACTTTGCTGTGGCATAACATCTGATCTCTACTAGGGGGTTATTCTTCCTTACAAGTGTGTGCAGGATGTGTATGTCTTGGGGGAAAGAGTAGATGAAGAGTAGAGGAGAGAAGAATATGTGGAAACTCAAATAACATATATTTTGTTAAATTCCTAAATAGTGTAGTAGTGGGTCTTGCTGAAGTCCTTCCTTACAATTGGATAGAAAAAAATAAGTCTTAAGAATATATTGAATCCACTTTAGAATAACACATACAATTTTTTCCAGCAATGTCCCATCAAAATGGTTGAAAAAGTTGTTTCTTTACTTTGCTGAAAATGAATGATACTGTTATTTCCAACCAAGGTGTGGTGTCTGTGTGTGTGTGTGTGTGTGTCCGCGCGCACGCGCGTGCACGCATGCGCGGGTGCCTGTATGTGCTTTCAGCACACCTACACATCCAGTGTTTTTTGTGCCATCTGTGCTTGCATGTTAATCAGTCAAAATATGTTCCTGTAGATCAGATTGATATTTGACACCTTCTGAAATGCACACTTCTGTGAATCAGAGCCCCCTGAATATGTAACAGCCATGCAATTATTGTTTCCCTTTTACTATTCTCTGCATTACACAAGTTAGTAGACAAATGCTAACCACACATGAATATCAATCAGGTGCCATAAAAGAGCAGCTGCAATGCCTCATAAATGCTTTAATCCTGTTACTAGTGAAATGGCCATGACTTTTTATTCCTTCAGCATTGAGTCATTTCAGATGGGAGAAATGGAAATTAATATTTCTTTTACCTTTGAAACCTCTGACTGCCAATGGTGATTTTTATGGGAGAAAAATGCAGGGTCTATAAATTTTTGTTTATATGGAGATAATGGTAGAATGCACTGTTTTAAAGCTATTTTCTCAGTACAAAGTAAATGCATAAGTCCCCTTTCTTGATGAAAAAGAAATCCAGCTTGAAATAAAGATAGTGAAGGCTTTGCCACCTCTTGGTGATGTAGTATGGCTAGAAGTGAGAGCTCTTTCTGAGAGCTTGCCAGGAAGATCATTAAACAGGGAGGAGAACATTTGAATGGGGGATGCAAATCTTAATGCCCTCAAACTTCACCCAAATGTGTATTGTGTAAAGCACACTCTTCTCTGTGATGGGATGGGATTAATGAAATATAGTTTAATTAAATAATTGGTCAATACTGAAAGGGGTGTGCAATGAATGTCTCAGTTGAATAATTGAATGGGTCATTGGCAAACTTACCCATCATGGTAAACAAAATGATTAAAAGTTCTCATTTATTTTGCAAACAGATTAGAAAAGAAAATTAACTCTATTTCTGGGGTTTGGGACATATATGCTCCCAAGCTTAAGTAGCACCAGCTTACTTTCACTACAAATCTGCTTGAGCACCAAGTGAAAGTGAGGGGATCTCAATTGCTTAGCTCTATTCTGGGGATAGAGCAAGAATTTTCCTTTGTGGATTGCCATTTCCTCATCTGCTCAGACTTTTTAGGAACCTAAAGTTCAGGAGAGTATCTTTCTATGTAATTAGGCAGAGGTTTCTTCTTTTTAGGTTCTGCAGAGCCTTTTCCTGAAATGCATTCATTTATGAGACTTGCAAGATGATCTGCAATTGCTGCTTGAATTGGGCTCTCATTTTTGTATTCAGACAATTACCTTTGTCAGTGAAAATACTGGCACAGTCTTTCCCTTGTAAAGATCAACCTGTATTATTTATTAATCCTATTGTTTTACTGATTATTGCTCAGAAATTGAATTTCCAAACAATAAGATGAAATCATGTGCAAAATAATAAATGACACTGAGAATCTGACTACATTTTAATGTATTTCTTTTGACAAGTCTTTTAATTCTTGGTCTCTTTGAGGCATGTAGCTGAGTCTGTGTCAGTGTTAATTAAATTGAGCTCTTTATGTTCCAGTTGCAGCACAGCTGCTTGTAGGTACACCTGAATGGAGAAGGATGCTGAATGCACTAACCTTTAAATTCCTTTGCAGTAAATGTTTAACCATCACTTGCCTCCTCGGCTGTTTTATAAAAGGACAAAACAGCAAGTGTCTGCATTGCATCTCGGTTTCTCCCATTAGCGAGGAGCAAGAAAAAAAGGCCGAGGAGAAAGTGAGCCTAAGGGGAAAGAGGTAAAAAGGCATTTTCCTCCCATTCAAATGGGTTTGGCTATCAGATTTCTCTGGGAGAAGAACTGGTGGGGTGGAAAGTTGAAGGGATCTGGGCAAGAGCTGGGAGCTGGGTATGGAGAAGAGTTGCCCAGAAGATATCAACAGATAGGGTCTAATCTACACCAGTCCAAAACTGATCACGTCAATAATAGAGGAAGCAGATTGAGGGCGTTTTTCATATAGCTCATGCCTGGAGGAGCTGGAAAGGGGGTTATTTTAAAATTTCTCTTTATTTCCTCTTCTGTTAAATTGCAACTTGCTTCTTACTTCACCTAGGAGTTCCTTTGTTTTCCAATAAAGATCCAGAGTTAAGCATTTTCAGGCTTTCTCTCCCAGAGGCTCAACCTCCCCCATCCCCTCACCCTGCTCATTGGCCACTCAAAAAGAAAAATTCCAAGTTCAAAGTATAGGAACTTTTTTTTGGTGTGCATGGTCGGCGGGGAGGGGGTTACTATGTTTAATATGAAAACTTCATGGCCCTCAGCTTGTTTTCTCATGTGAAAAGCATAGGGAGAAATCCGACGATGTAATGCACCAGAATAAGGGGATGGAGCAAAATTGGGATGCAACCCTCTGGGTCACTTAATGTTTATTAATCAGTGTATGGTTTAAGAAGGTGTTGTGGATTCATGCTGCCTTTTCTGTCACTTAGAATTGCTGAGTACTCCTATGGGCATCAAAAGAAATCAAGTAAGAAGAAAAAAATCAGTAAGAATGACATTCGCCTGGTGCCTCGAGATGTGGAAGAGACAGACAAAATGAATGTTGTCAGCTGCTCCTCCCTGACCTCCTCCCTCAACTATTTTGACTACCACCAGCAGACTCTGCCCCTGGGCTGCCGCCGCTCTGAGAGCACTTTCCTGAACGTGGAGAACCAGAGTACCCGAAATACGGGTGCCAGCCACATCTACCATCACTCTTTCAACAGCCAGGGACCGCAGCAACCAGATCTAATCATCAATGGTGTGCCTCTGCCTGAGGTGAGTGCAGACAAGTAGCTCTTTGAGGCCTTCGCAGATCTCCTTATTGAACTACCTGCTACACTTGAGGCTGCTCTCCTGCACATCCCCACAGGGTTTGGTGAACTTTTCTGACTAACCCCATTTCCACACTTAGGGTTTGCTTCCAGGGATTCTTGGGGGGAAGAGGGTAACCCAATGTATAGAGCATTTGTATAGGCTTTTGGTGTTGGAAATGAGAACCCAAGGGTTCTGAGCTTGGTTCAGCTATTGCAAATATGGCATGCCTGACAGTCAGTGGTACCAGTATGCCAGTTCAAGTAGTTTAGAGCAAGTCAACTAGTGGTACTGAAAGTAAGTGGAACCTTCTCATGCTGGAGTAGGGGGGTTCATCATGTGAAAGTTCAGCATCCTAAAGCTCATCTTTGCTTTTTACCCCTCTCACACCATTTTTCCATTTGCTAGCATCTTGACAAGAATATGGATGAACTGGTTAACAGGAGGCAAGCAATATTTTAAAAGTCACTTTGCCATTTTTTTAGCAGTTCTGGTAATAATGTTTGAGATTTGAGGAGGTTGAAGCTGTTCTGTCACTAATATGAACATTTTAGGAATTAGTTATGTATTTGAGTTTCTCCTTACTGTGATTGAATGTTTTCAAATGGCAGCGTTTTAGAAAAACAATGTGGTCAGAAGTTTGATGGTTATTGAAATATTTCAGGGTGGTAGGGTGATAAGCAGATGATGGTGGCTGGGTGGAAGGCTACAAATAACAGTTTTTAAATTGATTTCATTTGTATGACTTACTTAAGTCTCTTTTTGGTTGGAAATTTGATGCACTGAGAGTGTATACTCTCTTCCATGCCACAAATTAAAGGGATATTGGAAGGCTGGAGAAACAGCTTCATAACTATTTTCTTGATACTCCTAATCAGATATCTTGATAGATTGCCTTTCAGTGGATTATGAAACAGAGGTCCAGAGATGCTAAGTGACTTGGTGAAACTCACAGAGCAAGTCATCAAGAGAGGGAAGAATATATCACAGGGTTCTGTATTTCTCAGTGAGTGCTAGTTCAGTGATATATTCCTGCCTCAGAAATAATTCACCCTGATATACTCAGGTTATCACATACAGAAAATGGCCTCATATTTTTATATTAATTTCCTAGTTCCTAAAGTATAATTTCCACCAGAACTAATGGGACAAAAAAGCAGTATTTACTGAATATTGATAATATACTGCTGGTAACAAAAGCAACAATATAGCTCTATATAAATAATGTTGTACTGAAAGTGTAGTATTGTGCCAGTTAGGTTCAAATGTAATTAATATCCCTCAATGCTGCTAGAACTTAGACCATAGATTACTTGGAGGATCATTTGTGGACTACCAATAATTTACCAATGGAGACAAAAATGTAGCAGTCTGTAGTAGAATCACCTTTTGCTACAGAATTTTTTGTAGTCTATTTTCTCATCTACAATATGGGTACAATGCCATGCAGTACTGTTCCAAAGAATACGCCCTTGTGTAATGTAAAAGGTCTTATGCATAGGTGCCCCTAAGTGGTAGATCATTTTACTAGACAATTGAGGAATCACTATTAGCAATGGCCTGCACACCTGAATATGTCTCCCTAGGCACCTATAATATAACCAAAGATAAATTTAGGCTGGTTCTATATAGATAAGACTTACAAATGGAGTGGCCAGACTATTCATTCTGGCCATTAAGCAGGGGAGATGAAAGATATGAAGGTTGTGGGTTTAATTTTTGATAGAGCTGCTGCTTGGGGAGATAGACAAAAGTACTGAATTGGAGGACGTAGCGATCATTTATGCAATCAGTGCAAGACACTAGGAAAATGTGAGCCCCAGTGTCTATGAAATACATGGAAGGGCAGTAGACATATGACTATGATTGTATGATTTACCTAAGTTCTTGATATTCTTTCTGAGATTTTCCTAATGGCAGAATGAACAAAGTATTGCTTCGATTATTTAGAAAAGCTAAAGTCTCAGTTCGGATGTTCTTCTTGACTCACAAAGCCAAATGCTCTCCTTGTGTAACAAAATCACATAGATCTGGTATGTAGGGGTCAGCAGGTCTAAGACAGCATGTACTAGACAATGTGAGATTAAGCATGTATCTTCAATATTCAGTCTTGGAGAGTTCAACCAATGTGAAACCCATTTAGAAAAGGGAAAGAACTACTCAGCGCTGAGCACAAACCAGAACATTTAACCTTTATCTCTTACAAACCTTTATCTGCATGGGGGAAAAGGTCTGTTTTCCTTTTATCCCCCTATATTTGAAGTCTCTGAATGTGGACTGAATATGATTTGTAGGTCCAGTGAAATCTATAGAAGAGCGGCAATTATTCATTCAACTGACATGTGTGAAGTGTACACTTTTGGAAGGCACTGTTCTAGGCTACAGAGTTATAGTGATGAAACAGACAATGAATGCACATTCTAATGGGGAGACAAAAACATAAGTAGATGATTTGCAATAGGGCATCTTAAATATTAACAGGGTATTGTGGGATTCCTAGGATAATAATATCCTGATATACTTCCTACCACTTTTTCATATTTTTTGTATTAATTAATTAATTCACCTAAGAAAACACATTTATTAAGCAATCATATCACTGAATGATGTGTGATGATGTGATAAGTATGCAATTCTATAGAAATTTCTCTATTAAATTGTATTATATTATTTACATATTTCCTTTATATTATTTCAAAAAACTATTTTTTCATTTGTTCATAAATTCAACCCACTAACATTAATTGCACATTTAGAATGTGCCAGACATTATACTTGCTTCTTGCCAGAGATACAAAAATAAAGCATTTGATATTTGACCCCAGAGAGCTTATGAGGAAACAGACAAGTAAACAGGTAATTTCAATTCAGGATAACATTTATTTCTTTAGCTATGTTAAATTCTTACCCTTCAGATTGGGACCAAAGGTCACAACACATTAGATTCTTCTGCTGGGCTACCTTTTGTCACAAACCCACTCCCTTCATTACCTGCAGAGTCAATTATAGGCCTTACTCAAAATGGCATCTTGGATGAATGGAATTACAACTACTAAGCTTGCTTACTATATGCTGCTTCCCTTTTCTTCCACTTAAGTTTATCACCATGACATTAGATCAAATAATTAAGCATTTTTATAGTCTCAACTGTACTCAGCTGTATAGCAGGTACCATGAGAATTCCAAATGAGTATAAGATGTAATTTTTGTCCTCAAAGAGTTCACATTCTAGTTGGGAAGCTAAGATCACCTACATCATTTCACTGTCAAACAATATAAGAGAGTTCCTAATGACTGGTTACTTTCCTGGCTTCTTAGGATTCCCTTACCCTTCCATGACAGCCCCGCCAATATTTATATGTAAATTTACTGTTAAATTCTCAAGTTTTGGTGGTACTAAATTGAGGGTAACTTTTTGTTTTTGTTGCTTTGCTTTTTTTCTGAAGCTGAGGCTCTAGTCCAGAGATTAGAGCCCTAAACGTGACTTTTGTATCAGCGTACAAACCTAGCCACATTTGAACATTCTTAGCTCTAGAAACTAAAGGGAATGTGATTTTGAATGTAGTTTGGTAGGTAAGGTAAAGAGAATGGTGTACTAGTCTAGATAATTGGAATTTACTTTCTCATATTGTAGAGATAATACTGCATAGAATTGTATATCAGTATTTATCTGTCATCTAGTGTTGTTGGTAAGTCCTTTATGTGGATCTTGCTGTTTCGTGCACAAATTTGAGGAGGCAAAATGGAGGATATATTCTTATTTACAGAGGATTTGTAGAATTAGTGATGCCAGGTATCTTTAAATGTTTTAAATTACAAGGTGAAATTTGCATTCACTGGAATCCTGGTTTACTTAGTTTATAGGCTTAGTATGTATATGTAAATGAGAATATGCTTGTGTGTGTGTGTGTGTGTATGGGGGAGAACAAGTGAAGAAAGGAAAGGTGGTTAAAAAAGGAAGAGAATGTAGAGAATAGTAGGTTTACTGGTTTGCTAAGACATTTCTAGAAACATTTCAATTTGTTTTGAGAGGTCTGTAGTGTGGTATAAAAATTTTCTTCTAATCTTATGAAATGGAAGTGAGCCTTTATGGCATCAGGCAATCCTAGTCATTGCTAGAGAAAGCAAATACAATTCATTTCTTCTACTGGGAATGGAACCTTGGGTCTGGTCTCTTCCTGCCCTCAGGAGGGGTGAAATGGTACAAATACTCATTCTCTTTTGTGAGACATTAAAAAATGTTTAGTTTTCTGACGTCGAATATTTCTGAGGTGACAACTCTAAGGGATTGAATGATAGTAAGCAAGACCTTCCAGAATTCCAGTCATAGTTGCATAGGGATCAATCTTGAATCTTGAAATTTGAATTTTCTCTTTATATTTTCTGCCTTTCACCTGCAAACTCTAGCATCTTTGATATGAGACATCCTAAAGGGTGTGTGAGTGTGTGTGTATGTCTGTGTGTGTTCTGCTGTGGTCACTCACGCATCAGCTTCATAAGTAGTGATTGTGTAGCAGTGAGAGAGTTTGCAGAACAAGGTCATGTATGGCAGGCTGAATTGAATGTATCCAATTATCTTATAAAAAGTCTTAAATGCATGGCCACCTTAGTTCAAATAATGAAAATAAAACATCATTTAGACTTTGAAGGAAAAAAGAGAAAGAATGAAATAGCTCAATATGC
The DNA here is from genome assembly GCF_000247695.1 of Heterocephalus glaber. Next base: position 2,366,639 of record NW_004624902.1, read on the forward strand.
TTCAGTACTTAAAACAAAGTTTTAATGTTCAGGATTAGCAGGGATTTGAGTGAAACTCTGAGTTGAGCAACAAACTTATCAGATGGCAGATTGAGAAAGCACTAGAAAATTAATGGAAATGATGAGGCTCATTTGGATACCATAGAGATGATACAAAGTATCGCTTTCAATTAAAACAAATCAATAAGTGCTTTAGTGAGCTTGTTTTTCAGAAATTTTAGTTTTCTTATTATGATGAGATCTTGGAATCAGTTAAGTCTTATCCTTAAAGGTCAAAAATAACTATCAAGCTGCAGGAGGAAGTAATAGAGAGCAATGCAGCCCACAACTTTCCAAGCATGCTTACTCCAGTTTTCTTCAAAAAATCAAGGTCTCCACTTGTAAGAGCAGACATTCTTGGGCCACCTATTGTCTATATTGTCTTTCTCAATCTGTTTCATATCTGGCTGAGGCAATGCATTTCTCAGTGGAGATCAGCTTGCAAGATGTCTTCCAGAATAAACTGTTCCTCCGTCGTCTCCATGCAACTGCTGCAGAACTGAGTTAGTTTACATTAGTATTTGCTAATTTATTATTATCATTCCTTATTGGCAATTAACTGGTTACCTTAGAGATCACCTATCTCCCTATACACCTTCACTATAAAGTTGAGCTCAGCCTGAATGCTTGCTAATGATCCTGAGATTTCTCTCTCTAGGGGGCTGGAGGCAGGACATTTTCCAGAAAGGGCTCAGAAACACTGGAATTCCTCTTATCAGAAGACCTCTTGTTTTCAGTCCCAGAGGTCCTAACTGGTTTTTCTGTGTCAGTCACACAAGGTGGGAGCAACTACAGACTTATCCCTTCCTAACCTTGTCCTAGTCAGCTATGCCTCCTGTGTACTGTGCCCAGAGACTGGAGCTAGGAGTTCAGAGGATTACTTATTAGGGATTAGAGGACTGAAAAAGGATGAAGTCATCTCCTGGCAGAGCTGAGCTCTTTCATTTATGGTGCTGCAGTGGACCTAAGGTGTCTGCCTGGAGTTTCAGATCCTGACCCCTCTGCATTTGTGTCTCAGCTTCCAGTCCTTAGGGGAGTCTAAGCTTTTCTGGAGAGTGTCTCAGATGTGAATAAATGCAGCCATTTGTGCAAGAGTCCTGTTTGTGAGAGGTGGGAGGTTGGGTCTGGTGCAGCCATTTTCCCCCACCGAGAGGAGGCTTGATTTCTTGAGGTGTGACTGGCTACCCTTTAATGTGAGCCTCACTTACTTTGAACAATTGAGAGGTTTGAAATGAAAGTCCCAGAGGATCAGTTGTTTGAAGAGGGAAATGCTATTCAAGTTACATTTCCTCTTTGGTTGTTGTGTAGTTAGGAGAGTTTTAACATGTGGGCTGCAGAGCAGGGTCACTCAGCTTCCAGTAGGTATACTCAGTCGACTAAATTTGCCTACATGTTTTCCCTCTAGGGAATGACAAGGAAAATATTACAGCTGCAGAGAGAGTTCTCTGCCAGTTCAGAGAGCCTGGGCTTACACACAGAAACCTCATTTACTCTCTTTTAGCACTTTGCTTAAAAATTTGGGTGAAGATCACAAAGCTTCTCATAGCATTCCTAGAAGAGTTGTCAGAAAGGATCAGTGTTTGCATTCTACAGTCACGAAAATGGAATAACAGAAAAGGCAAATAACTTGTCTAGGGACACAGCATATGTGGTCAAAGTAGATTATATGTTGCTTGACAGTTGTTCCTGTGGTGCAGCTTCCAAATTCATTCTGTCACAGAACCGAAAACCTGACTGGGCTGTCCCAGGAGATACACTTGGATGGCAGCAGTTTTCCTGGCAATTAGGACCTTATTAACCACAGTAGTAGTGTTTTATATTTAAAGAAATGCTGTAGTATATTCTTTCATAAAGGAAAGGGTCCTTATATAATGTGAATAAGCAACTGTTAACTAGTTTCCTTTGTCCATCTGAATTTTTGCATATCTTCTTTGCTTAAAGCAAGTTTCATTACATGGAAAAGATTTACAAAGCTTTTGAAAGTTGGGTCAGTTCATTATTCCTGTTACTGATATCTGGCCCTTGAATTCTCACTGGCTAATTACTAGCTGAATTTCACTTAATTTAAACAATTGCAATTATGCAATAGTTAAAATATACAGAATCCAGAAATGACAGATCCACGTCATGCAGATGTAACAAATGTTAACATTTCACATTTGTTCCATATATTAAAAAAGTAAAATTTACAATTACTCCCTCCCTGTTTCTCTTCCTCCAATCTTTATAAGCCTGTGGCCGAAAGAAGAGAAGCCCAGCATGAATTTCTTCAGTGCTTTTGGTCTTTTCTTCTGGAGCTCATTCCTGAAAAACATGGGATCCACTTTGCTGTCCCAGGTTCTGAAAGCTCCCAAGTCAATGAGAGTTTCCTGGCTTGGATGGAATATGAGAATTGCTCTGGAAAAATGAAAGGAATCTCTTAAGAAATGTTTAAATTCAGCCTTTTAGAGTGGAGGAAATTACTTTGCAAGAAAAAATGAGAGTGAGACAGACACATTGACAGACAGATGTTAGGAGACTTTTGAGCAGACCATTTGAGATTGAAGTAGGCAAGAAGTTCTGTGTCAAGCATGTGTTCTCCTTGAGCTTAGCATTCATGGATTAACACCAGGGATTCTTAATGTCAGATGCTTAAATGTTGCCTCCATGTGCACAGTCCTCTGATGCTCCATTAAGTCAGAGTGCCAGGGTGGCCAGTTTTCAGCTTCTCCCACTGGGCCTCCATCTGGCCACTGTTCTGTGGCAAGCTGCTCTCTGTCACTGCCACCAGTACTGGCCTTGGCGGGCTTTGATTTTTGGATTATATTCACTCCAAATATGATTTCCAGAGCATGAAGGGCACCTCTTCTGAGATTGTGTAGTTTGTTCTTCTGAACAAAATTGATTCCCTGGATAAACATGCAGGAAGTTTAAAAGTTAGAGCACTTTTAGGGGAGTGTGTATGTAGTGGAGGGGAAGGAGAAAAGCATCATCTGCTTCTCACACTTGCTTATCTGCCTTTATGACAGATCCTTTACAGGCTGGGTTGATTGTACACATGTCTACATGAATATGATTTTATGTCTCCAGAGACTCTTTCCCCATTCTTTGATACCCTGCTTTTTGTCTCTCGGAGGAAATGTTCATAATCCTAATCACAGCTGGGTATAATTTCCCAAATGTGAGGCCAGGACACTCTGATTTGATGAAGCCCAAGGGTAGATCTCCCTGGGACTATTTTTAATTGAGAGTTCTGAGTAGAAAGCAGCCAAATAATTATTGCTGTGTGTAAAATGCAGCTAAATATTATCTTATAGTGAATATTTTTAATTTATTGGAAATTAATTTCTGAAGTTTAGTTTCTCCTTTTTTCCTTTTTTGGAGCTAATTTTGTTTCAAGACTTCTTTCTTTGTAATTCACTTGGCTCTCATAAGTTTGATTTGACCTGCCTTTGTGTGTAGGTCATTTGCTATAAGACCATTTCTAAGTGAGATGCAGAAACAGCAAGACCACGTTAGACTGCATTCAGAGGGACTGGCTTAACCTTTATGAATTTTTTTAATAACTAAAAATGTCTTCAGCCTAACATTCATATTTGAAATGTGACATACATGAGGGAGGCAGGGCTCTGGAAATGCATATGGTTATAGGTGATAGGCTTATTGGAAAACTAAATTCCACCTATATGTTTCAGGTATAGAGGCCATGGTGAAAACATGGGTACACTACACTCATATGCCTGACATTGCCTATAATTTTGCTGTACTGATCATTTCTCTAACTGATGCATTTCTACTTTCTCAAATATTATATTAAAAATGTGTTTTCATAGTGAGATTTTGCCTGATTTTTAAATTTCAAAATAATATATGATGGTTATGGCTCTTTAGGAACAAGTCTCAAATGTTAGAGATGAAGCATCGACACTCTTTGTGGCTTGTCAGCTTACTAATTTGATGGGTGTACTTACATGTCCAGTTCACTCTTTCTCATTTTGCTTCTACTGACAATTCTTTAAAAATGGAAGAAGGGGCGTGTTTGTTGCAGTAAAACATACAGTAAGGAAATGATTGGAATGGGAAGAAAACGCAAAATTGCTTATGTACAAACTATACATTGTGTGGTAATTTGATAGAACAAAATCATGTAAAGTTGGTAAACTATGAAAGCCATGACACTGGACATTGTTAGAATAATCTGGAAGCATGGTCTTTCCACATCTGATTGTCAGGTGCCCTGAAGAAGAAAATGGTGTCCTCATGGAAAATGGAGAAAAATCTGGAAGTGCAAAGGTTTGTGGCTATGCATGGTATCATATTAAAAAATGGGAATGGGATAAAAAATGTGTGTGGTTTTTGCCACATTTTGCTCTCAATATTTGAGCCTAACATACTCCTTGAGGACAGCTATCGTTAATGTGTGAAGGACTCAGAGTCATTATATTTCCAAAGATAACACTGTAGAAATCTGCAATTCTGGAGCAGGGCACTAACAAAATAGATGAAAAAATTAAAAACTTCATAAAAGAGGAGCTTTAGTTTATTGAAACCTATTGTTACTAAGGAAATAAGAATCTAAGATATGGAGAATTTTGAAAAACCCAAACAGATAGCAAACTTCATCAAACTTGGAAAAATATGTGAAGAAGTTGGATCAGGGGATTTTCAGTTTCTCTTCCAGCTCTGAGTGTAATTCTGTGAAATTTTGCAGCATTGGTTTCAAGGGTTTCATATAGTTGATTGCTTTAAAGTTTGAGCCCATGCGGTGATATGGTTGCTCTGTAGGTGTTATTGAGGGCCAGGAACTTATCTATGGCAGATGACACAATAGGCGATAGCCCTTTAGCTTTTAAATGAGGGCAACCTATTCTGTTTGTAATATTCATTATGAATGTCTATGTCAAAATTCAGTAACTTCTTCATTCAAATGTCTCTGTGTCTAATATGAGTTCTGCCATAAAGGCAGCAATGAGTATGCTAACCTTGTTTGTTGTTCTGTACTTCTAGGGATGAATAGGGGATACACTCCTTTTGCCTGCCAAACTAGGCCTTTTAGGAGAACACAAATTCACTTAAATACAAATTATGTTGATTATCACACTACCTAAAAATTTGCAGACCTAGAAGTCCCTGAGATTTTCTTTTTAAGTCAGATATTCTTGAGAACTGTTTTGTGTATCATGATAAATTATCTAAACTTTTATAACATTGAAGTCTAACATTATGGAAATAAGCAGCTTTTTATTCCATTATAAAGTCAGTCTAACCAAATTATGCAACTTCTAATGGAATTGCTTGAAGCTTCGACTTGAATGTTTTCTCATTTTAATACCTTGCAAGAGAGTCACATATTTTTGCTACAATTCATGCTTTACAGTATATTTCAGTGATTGTCATTCTCTTGGTGATATTAGTTGGCACAAGAGGCATTTCAGCGTGGCTTTGCTCATTTTGTTGTTTGCTATAGATTATCAGCAAAGAGCCAGAATTCAATAAAAATGTATTTTTGTTGTTATTTTTAATTTTAGATCAGAGGAGGAGGCTAACTGAGCCTTACAGAATCAATATGAGACACTTGAGGTTTTACTCGAGAGACAAAAATGAGGTAGATTTTCTTTTAAACTGGATTTGCTTTCAGAATTACTAAACCCAATGCGTGTTGGAGGCTGGTGGACTGCATTCAGCAGGATTTGGAGCATTGTCTGCAACAGCGCAGTCTATTTCTTTCAGAGAGCCACCTGCTACTTCAGGTGAAGCCAATGTAATTTTTTGAAAAGAGTCTACATTGGCCTTTATCCAATGCATTTATCCATTCATCAGATATTGTTAGATCATCATTTATTGACCTGACATAAATTCAGACCTGAGAAATATAGCGAAAGTATAAGTTGTACCTACTCCCATATCTTATATTTTCACTGAGGTGACAAAATGACAGGTTAAATATATTTTCTTTATATCAATGGGGGAAAGCAAGGTCTATTTAATAAATGGTGCCATGTAATTAGTTGCAATTAGAAAAAAATTATTTTCCATTACATGACAAATAAATTCCACATAGTTTAAATAATTAAAGATGAAAACTTGATAAAATTATTAGAAAACAAATATCCATCAAATTTTGAAATTGACATGAAGTTCAGAAGCATAAAAGCAGTACAAATGAATACAGAGAAAAATGCCAATAGATATGACTACATAATTACTAATGCCTGTATGTTCCAAAATATCAGAGGCTAAATAAAAAAACCCCCATAAACTGTGAAAATATTTTAGATTTATAAAGCAGATGAAGAAAGTCTATTCATTTTATCTTTTTGGTTTTATTGGGGTTATTTGGCAAGTGGAATTGCATATATTTAAGGTATACAACTTGATGTTTTGATGTATCTATTGTGAAAGAATACCCACAATCAAGCTAATTAGCATGTATTCAACATCACATATAGTTGCCATTTTTAAAATGGTGACAGCTACACTTTTCACAAATTTCAAGAATAAAAAATAGCATTATTAGCTATAGTCACTATCTGCATAATAGATCTCCAGAACTTATTTTGTATAAATGAAACTTTGTACTCTTTCACCAGTACCTCCTCATTTCCTTCACCCACAGCCCCTGACAAGTACTGTTATTCAAACTCTATGAAGAATCTATGTTTATTAATGTATAAATATATAAATAAATGGTCAATAGATATGAAAATATTTTAATCATAGTCATCAAATAATAGTATTAAAATGCCATTATTAATTTTTAATTGTAAAAACTATGCATAGTTATTACTAAAATGTCAAGCAATGCAGGATTGTATAGAATAGAATTTAAAAGTCTACAACTGTGTTCTCACCAATCTATCACCTCACCTCAAGGGACTCACAGACAACACTTTGATACACAAGATGTCATTTTTAATTTATCAACTGAGCAAAGTTTAAAAAATAGTGCAAGGCAAGGGCATGATTATGATACACTGCTTTAGAGAGTATAATTGATGGAATTGACATTCACTTTCTGCTGGCAATTTGGCAATACATATTGAAATCCCTAAAATATGTAATATTTCTACTTCTGGAATTTATCTTAAGGAAATACTTTAGATCTACATAGAAATGTAGGTACATGTGTGTTAATCTCAGTATAGTTTATATAAATAGGAAATTGAAAATATCTAAATATCATTATGTGAATGGCTAAATATATTATAGCTAAATATATATATATATATATATGCTAGAATACTATGAAGGTATTAAAATAACAGCTTAAGGAATATTTAATGACACAGGAAGGTGTTCATAATATATGTTAATTTGAAAAATTCAGAAAACAAAATAGCCCATATAGATTGTTTACAAAAATGCATACACATAGAAAAATAACTGGAAGGAAAATTATCAAAGCGTGTTACATTAGGTTGTAGGAAATCAGGTAGTTTTTACTTTTTAAATCTACTTTTAATTTTCCAAATTTTCTACATTGAACATGCATTATTTCTGAGATCAGAAAAGTAATAACTGTTTAAATTAAATATATATAACAATAAAATATTGTCACTAATCCCCCTCAAATATTTCCTCTTTCTTAGAACACACATCATTTTTGCCACTTTCTGAAGTAGTTCTGCAAATCCTCTTTTGTAAGAGTGTCTTTAGTTGTGCTGTTGTGATAATCTCAATGTTCTGAATCCTTTCAAAATGTTTAGTTTTTGTGGTAATTTTGATTTAGGAAGAGGCAGAAGTTGCATGGTGCCAGATCTGGTGAACAAAGTGGATGAAGACACATTGTAATATTTTTATAATTCTACCTTTCCATTGGATGGTACATGGTAGCAACATTCGCCTTTTGATCACACCACAAAAGAGGATTCCAGAACTGCTTCAGGAAATGGCAAGAATGATGGAATAAATATATTCAAAGTGAGAGGGATTATTTTAAGGGATATTAATGCTGATGTGTCTTTTACTGTAATAAAAATTTAAAATTTAAAATTACCATGTATATTTTTATCACACCTCATACTGTAAATATTAAAGGCCAAAGAGATGGTGTAGGCAGGATATGCAAGTTGTCCTGAGGAGAAACAGACAAAATATGTTCCCTACTTTCATTTCTCAATCTGATCATAGAAGTTTTCTTCTGATTTTTCTTCTTTCTTTTTGAAGGTCCCTCTTAAGTGATAATAGGTATAAAGGTTCATATTGTAAAATAACTCTTAACTTCAAGCTTTACCATTAAACTATGAGAAATAATATTATGAAAAATAGTTTTCCTCCTTCCTTCTTGTATCTCAAGTTTATCCTTCTTTATGACTGAGTAGTACTACATTGTATATACAAACCACATTTTGTTTATCCATTCATCCACTGATGGACATTTGGGCTGTTTCCAAGATTTAGCTATTACAAATTGTGTTGCTATAAACATGGTTGTGCATATATCGCTCTGGTTTGATGCCTTTAACTCTTTCAGGAAGATATCAAGAAAGGAAATAGCTACTTCAAATGGAACTTTTAGTTTTAATTTTTTGAGGAATCTCTATACTGATTTACATATTTGTTGCACCAATTTATACTCCCACCAACAGTGGAGAAGGGTTCCTTTTCCCCCAAAGCCTCACCAGCATTTATTATTGGCTGATTTCTTGATGATAGCCATTTTTTTTCTGGAGTGAGATGAAAGCTCAGTGTTGTTTTAATTTGCATCTCTCGAATGACCAGTGACGTATATATTTTTTAATATATTTATTTGCCACTTCTACTTCTTCATCTGAGAAGTGTCTATTCATTGCAGATGCCCATTTTGGATTGGGTCTTTAATTCTGAGGGTCAATTTTTTGAGTTATTTTTATATTTTAGATATTAGTCCTTTGCCTGAGGAATAGCTAGTAAAAATTCTTTCCCATTTTGTGGGCTGTCTCTTCACTCTGTTGATGGTTTCTTTTGTTGTGCAAAAGTTTTTTAATATGATGAGATGCCAGTTGTTGATTCTTTCTAATATTTGCTGTGTGATCAGGGTTTTCTTCATAAAGTCTTTGCTTATACTTATGTCTTCAAGAGTTTTACCTATTTTCTCTTTCAGCAGATTGTTTCTGTTTTAATATTTAGATCTTTGATCCATTTCAATTTTAGTTTAGTGTATGGTGGGAGATATGTATCTAGTTTTACTCTTCAGTATGTGGAAAGCCAGTTTTTCCAGCACTATTTTTTTTCAAATGTTAAGAATTTTAATAGCACCATTTTAAAAATAAGCTATCTTTATTCCAGTGAAGGTGTTTGGCCCCTTTGTAAAAGATAAGGTGGCTGAGTGCATTTAAAGTTGTTTCTTCATCTTCTATTCTGTTCCATTGATCTTTGGGTTCTTTTTTTTTTAAATCACAGTAGCTTTGTAGTATAATTTCAAGTCAGGGATTGTGATGCCCCCTGCCGTGCCTGTGTTGTCCAGAATTGCTTTTGTTATTCTAGATCTCCTGGTTCCAAAGGAATTTTAGTATTGTTTTCTCTAGTTCTGTGAGGTATCCTATTGGCATTTTGATTAAGATTGAATTAAATCTGTATAACAGTTTTGGAAGTATGGCAATTTTCATTATATTGGTTCTGCCTATACAAGAACCAAAGGGTATCTTTCCATTTTGTGATATCCTCTTTGATCTCCTTTTTCAGAGTACTGTAGTTTTCAATGTAAAGATCTTTTATTTCCTTTGTTAGATTGATTCCGTTTTTCTTGATGCTATTGTGAAATGTGTTGTTTCTCTAATTTCTAGCTTGGTGAGTGTATTATTTTTGTACATGCATACTATTGATTTTTGAGTGTTGACTTTGTATCCAGCTATGCTACTGAATTTGCTTATTAAATCTAGAAGTCTTTTGGTAGAGTTTTTTGTGTCTTCTATGTAGAGTATCATGTCATTGTTAGACATCTTGTTTACAAGTTTTATTTTAGGATGAGAGTTTTAGAAATAATAACATTCAACTACAGCCTATACATATTTTTAATACTACAAAAATGATACAAGCTTTACTGAAGGGCAACATTTGGCAAAATACTTTTTCTGTGTTGGGGATATTTTATATTGTCCATCATTTGATTTGATGCACCTACCTCTTGGTTCTGAGATACATATGGCTTGAATATGATAGCCCTCCACAATTTGGAACATAAAAGCAAGAATTAGTGAGTTGATGGTCATTAAGATCCTAAAAATTTCAAAGTCAACCTTGAAGAAGTGTACTTTTTTCAATGCAGTGAAATGAGTTTAACTTCTTTAAGAAAAGCAAATTTCATTGCTTTTCCATTTAGTAGCCTAGTTTTGATCAGCTTAAATGCAAACACTAGCATCCTTTCTAATATTTCTTTAGTTTCTCACATACTACACTACTTAAGTGCAAAATGCTTAATTCAGTGGCCCCACACAGATACATGTAAGAACTATTTAGCTATTAAGAAAATTCTCATGCAAACACACACACACACACACACACACACACACACACACAGATGCCACACTCCGACCCTATAGCTAATAGATGAGAACTCTGTATAGCATCAACCTGACGGTAGATGAAGTATTTGTCTGGTAGCAGAAAACATCTGAAGCCTTATTCTGTAGTTTGTCCCTTGGATAAATGGAGCCTTCAGCAGCACTATATTTCTATTACGGGCCACCATTTAACTAAATGAGTTTCAATTCAGCTTATAAGTTTGCTCATGTGTTAACACGAAGAATTTAATGAAAATAATTGTCTATTGCATTTTTTTGTCTGTATGTGCAGGCACAGAAGGGATTAAAAATTTAGAGGAATTCCTCCTTGTCTCTTTTCTAAGTTCCTTATTGTAAAAGTCTTCATATAAAGAAATATTGAGAATGTTGAAAATTTGATTATGAAGCAATTTAAGAAAAGATTTATATTTTTCCTTTATATGTCTTTAAAGATGAGATTGTTTGTATTAGAAAAGAATTTCCAGGAAATTAAAATATTTCATTGCCTTTAAGCCAGGATTTGGAAAAGTTAATATGGTTAAGCAGTGCTCCAGCTATAAATAAATAAGCAGTACTCTGTAAATTTATATGACCACTGAAGTGAATATGAAACTCCAGAAAGTGGTAAATCAAAAGTAAGGACATTAGTTTATTGAATTCTGATTCTATTGACACTTGTCAGTCAGTGAGGTTTTGATACTAGGTCTAGGAAGGCACTGCTTACTAAACACGTTACTGTATATGATGTTGTGAAGGCCTGATTCTGAGCTTGTTTATTGATTGTGGATAGGCCGAAAGGCATTGAAATATTCTCCACCCTTCACTCCGCATGGCTGCAGTTGCCTAGAACCCAAGAACAGAATTGTGGCTGAGATGTTCTTTACCTGTGCTAATATAAGGAAGATTGAGCTATGAAGGAAATTACAGATACAGAAAAACTCCATTGCAACAAATAGTAATCTCAATGGGTTGATCAATATCTTTAAAGATATGTCTATTAATATCATGATGGAGTGAATGCAGTGTAGTATCTGCCAATATGATAAAACTGTGGGAAAACAGGGATTCTCATACATTCTTGGTGGAAGTATAAATTGGTAGAAGTCCCAGTGGAGGGTAATTTGACAATCTTTCTCCAAGTTACAAACAAATATACCCTTTAATTTACTTTTAGGGAATTCATCATGCAAACATGCCACATATATATATAAAATCTAGAAATATACATAAATTATTTAGTTTTTCATTGACAGTTTTTGAAATATGGAAATTGGAAGCAATATGTGTGGTTAGCAGTAGAAAACTTTATAAAAACATTTATCTATAGATTGATATACAGAAAAATCTCTACATTGTTAACTAAGTAAAAGGAAGAGTCAGGAAAATGTATAAGCCATACAGTACTATTACTTTTGTGATACAAGGAGGGAAAAAGAATGTATATTTTATTAGTTTACATGTACATGAAAATGTGCATCTCATTTTAGTTGCAAGTTGTACTTCTTTGCTTACTAAGAAATTTGCTTTGATGATTGATATTTGAAATAATATGTCAATGAAGAACCATCTATATGTATCATATAAAATAAATTCCTTATTTCAGTTATGACAAAGACTTTTTAAGGTAGTTGCATGATTTTTAATTCCTTTTCTGTTTATTTTTAACTTTATTGTTTGAAATCATTATATAGAAGATTTTATCAATCTATTTAGGTGGGATCTCTCTGTTTTTAAGATATGACACTTTTTAAAACTAGAGATTATATCGTTCCAATTTTAGTATATGTGCTGCCGAAGTGAGCACTAAACTGGAGATTATATAAACTGCATTTTCCAGTGTTTTTTGAATTTTTTAAATTAAAATTTTAACTCATTTAAAATATTAAGGGAATGATTTAGAAATGTTTTTCTAACTGGTTAATTGGTTTACTTTGCACTATTTTTTATTTCTCATTCTTTCCTAGTGCTTTCTGGTGTGTCATTTTTAATTAATTAAATTTATTGATACATTTTAGGTATACATAATGATCACATTCATCATAGGGTATTTGTACCTGTACGTGATATTTCTTGATTCTTATTTTTTCCCATTCACCTACCCTCCCTTCAACCCGTCTTCCTCCGTTTATTTACCAAAGCTTAGTTTCCATTTTTTCCTTCTTTTCTCATTTTTTCCCCTTTCCCTTCCTTCTTTCCCCTCAACTCCCTTCCTGTTTGTCCATATTCTTAAGTGAAATAAATTGGACAAACATGTACATACCACATTGTTTCTCTGGTGCGAGAAACTGAACGTGTAAATGAGGACCAAAATGTATAATAGATGTTGTGAAATAGGAAGAAAATGTTTAAATGAGTAGGGGAACCAGGGAATCTGGTGTGTCATAAAATGTTACATATTAAAGTTTTATATGTTTTAAGAACTTTCTAAGCTATTAATGTATTTTCCACTGATTTGCTTGTTTACTCTTGTACAACTATGACACTAATTTAATTATTGATGCCTTACATATTTTAATAGACAGTAGGGGTAGTTTCTTTTTATTCTTTTTGTTTGTTTGTTTGGTTGGTTGGTTGGTTATTTGTTTGTTTGAGATGGACTCTTGCTATGCTGCCCAGACTGACCCTGAATTCCCCTCCTGAGCTACTAGAACTATAGGCACGTGTTATTGTGCTTATCTTATTCTTTTGTTTTTAAAGCATTCTTAGTTTTTCCATTCTTTTCTTTCAGAAGAGCTTTCAAATCATGTTCATTTTCAAAATTTTTATATTGGGATTTTTATTGGAGATGTACTAAAAATTTAAATTTTGGAAGAATAGTCGTGTAGAATGTCTTGTCTTTTTTATCTAGGAAAAATCTACATATTTCCATTTAGTCACATTCCAGTCTAATATCATCAGTACATTTATATAGTGTTCTTTACATTTATTGTTAAGGTTTTTCTTCTGGCATTTTATAGTTATTTTTAAGGAGCTTTCCCCCTTACATTTTCTAATCAGATAAATCTGATACAATATGTAGGAGAGCTCTTAACTTTTGCATTTGTATTTTATCTTAAGCCCTTCTTGTTTTCAGACATTGTCACTTGCATGTTCATATAATAGTTTTTTTGATTTATTGCATCTTTGATATTAGAAGTTAGAATCAGTAGCTGAATGACATTAGCGAAAGTATGTTCTCTCTGTACTTCAGTTTCATTTTTTTGTAAAACTAAAACAATAGTGTATACCTCATAAATTTTTGTAAGCATTCGGTGTGAGTGTTTAAGGACTTGGTAGCCACTGCCTTCGGCAAGTGTTAAGTAGCTATTCTTATCATCATCTCTTTTTGCCTAATAAGATGTCTAATTTTTACCTCTGTGCTGGAAGGATGCAGTCTGATTCTTAGCACCTCTAGCAATGTACTGTAAAGAGCAACACAATCCAATTATGAAATTAAGGAAAACTTTTAATTTGCCTCCACTACATTACTGCTAATCAATTTTACCCCAGGATACTCTTCTACGTTTAGTCACACAAACTCCTTTAAAAGTGACAATATTTATTATTTTACAGTAGTGGCTCATTTAAGGTTTCTTGTTGTTCTTTACTATGACACCCACACACCCCCAGTTCAACTGTGAAGATGCAGGAGGTCCTGCATGAATCAGAGTTATCTGGATGTGCTTGTGAGCAATCCAAAAGACTTTTGTTCTGATGTTATTCCTTTGTATTTTTTTTTAGAGTAAGTGGATATCAATTTAGTCCCTAATCTGGGATTTTTCAACTTTCCCCCTGCATGACTCTGTGCTGGGCATCTTCATTAGCTAGGAAGTTCTGGAGATGGCAATTTCAAGGACCACTGCCTTGGGGCTGTGACCTACACTTTAATAGATACTGCCCCAATCCTTTCTTCTTCTGTGACCTACTGCTTCTGCAGACCTGGGTTCTGGTTAAGGGCCACTGATTTTTCTTCTTTTTTTCATGCAAGTGGCTTACAGATGAATTTTAAATAGCCAGTTTCTGTTAAGAAACTTCTGAGCTCTGCTCTGTCTCAGACATATCTTCTTCCGTAAGAAGACTCCTGATATCTCTTGCTTAGAGGAATTTTTTACTCTGTTCTCAATTTTGGGATGAAATGTAACGGTCTAGAACAGAGACTCAGATCCTACTCTAGCCACTTGGGAACCAATTTATATTTTTGGAGGGCTTTAAGTAAGGGCCAGGAGGCTTGGTGAAGGAGAGAGAACAAAAGCTTGATTCTCTACTATAATATTTATCCTGAATGGAATGTGTTAACTGTGGCAAACATATTCTCACTGTAAGTGAATCTTTGTCAACAAAATAATAAGTAGCTGATTCCAACTATTTCCTAATCATTTTGTACATCATCCTGATATTCCAGTTTGCTCTCCTAAATGAATAGATATTTTCCCCTATAGAGTCAGCAGTTGATTATCAACCTCTTTCTGTTCATTTAAGTATAGGTTGATCTTTTTCCTTTTCTAGCTTATAGAGTAGAAATCCATGCATGTAAATTTCAAATGATAGTCAAATGCAGCTCAGGGTTTCTTTTGAATTGGTAGTGGCTTTGTATGTAGAGAAGGTTGTTGCTTTGCTGTAAACCACAGACCAGGAGAAAACCTCAGCTGCACTGTAGCTATTTTTGACAACTACTTTCTAGTTGCTTGTGTGTAATTGCCCATATTACATCATCCTAACTATTGTGAAATGCACAAAATACAAGGCTTATCTAATGAATCATTTCAGGTGGATAGTTTCTTTTAAAGTAATTTTAGAAGCTGTTTCTTGCACTGAATAGATCCGACCACTTTGATTTTGCTTTCTTAGACAGAAGGTAATTCAGTGATTGATAACAACGTAGTATAGGAAAGTGGATCATATACATTGTGCTCCATAGCCTTGACTGTCTACCTAAAATATTCTATGAGATTTACTTTCTCTTGATGCAAGGAAAGAGCCACAGGGAGAAAATGCCCTCCACAGAAAATCAAATAGCATTAACCACAAATGAAATTTAATTTCCCTGTCTTGAGTAGCAGAGGAAAAAAATCTGTCTTCAATGACCACAATAGACTTAGTCTTCCTGGATTTTCATTTTGTCAAATTATGCTTTTATGACTTTGAATGTGTTGGTAGATTGTATTCACTGTTGTCAGGTATGTGAAGTTCTAGAAAGCTAAGACCTTCTAGATTTTTCTTACCTATGTTAAACATTTGCAGCCAAGGTAATATTACTTATTTACTCATATATACTAGGAAGAAAAATTTTAAAATAATAAGATTTTTGATTGGACTTGGACTTATATACTACACACAGAGTACAGTTTGGTCATATCCTTTATAGATAATATTTCAAAGTGGGCAAAAATAAAAGATTGCTTAGAATCTTAAAAGGTCAGAAACATATCAAATCAATCTGAATCTTTTTGTTGGTTAACAATAGACTTCATCAATATCCTATGTGACTGTTAGACCAAATAAGAATACATAGAATTCAATATTAATTGGTTCAGTATCAACTGATGCCCTGTTTGCATTACACAGTGAAATTATATTATCAATATAATGTTTTATTGATTTCTTGGTTTGCAAAATTAAACATAGCATAAACACTTCCAGTGATAAGTTATGGAAAAGAAGAGTCTTTTGCTTTGGAATTTGAAAACAAAATTAAAGGTGATTAAAGCAGCACGCAGGCTGTGGTGTAAGATTTCTGCCAGCATTTCTCAAAGTGATTAAGCATATCTGAGTGTTCAGGATGAACAAGAAGCAGAACCAGTGTACACAGACTGGGGTTAGTGTTTCACAATACTTTCTTAATGTTATGTCAACATTAACAAATCATTTTGACATGGATTAGTTTATTTTGGTTATGGATATTTTCATTTATTTAATTCTGTATCTTTTTCCCCAGTGCCTACCTTATTTTTAGGTACTACAGTGGTCAGCAAAATTGATATAGGCCCCACTTTCACACAGTGGAGAGAAAAAACACTACAAATACAAAATTATAGTGCTATGATAGAAAAGAGCCTATTCTTATGAAAGAGAAAAATGTGAGAATCCCATCTAGTTTGGGAGATTAGAGAAGTAATATTTGAGCTTATCCTTGAAAGGTAAAGGAGGAGCTGTAAGGCCAAAAAATATAGTGACAGGAAGGTGTTGGAAAGCTGAAATGGAGGGATATTGTGACTGTTGAGATACAGATCTGGAATTACATTTTTGACTCAATCTCAGGAAGCCATCCTTTCCCCCAAGATGGTCTGAATCTGAGCTGTGGAGTCTGCAGTCCAACATGTAGCTAGTGATTAAAACAGTGGAAAGGGGCTGAGGTATGAGAATGGTAGTGGTCACTTAAGTCTATCATGAATTTTGTAAAAAGCAAATTCATTTCAGAAAAGCAGCCGTGGGAAAAATTGATTTCAAAGTAAAGAAAGAAGCATCCCACAGTCAGCTTCAAGTGGATGATTTGTGGTTCAGATTCATTCTCAGTCTTTGATCAGCGGCCTTTATTGTCAGTGTTTCCCCTTCCCCACAATGTTCATAGGTGGTGTGCAGACAGACACTGCTCATTAAGATTGTGTTCACAGGGCATGTGAGGTGTAACTAGTCACATTCAAAATGTGGAATCAGTGTAAGATCAAGGCAATATTTATGATTCTTTTTCTTGCCTGCTTTCAATTGATAGGAATACAAGGAATTCCTCTTCTTCATTTTCCCTCTAGATATAAACACTTGGTCCTAGAGGAAAAAAAGGCTTCTTTCCTTTCCTATTTCCTGCTTCCAGACTCAGGGTTTTCCCCCCCCCTTTTTCTGCTCCAACTTTTTTCTTATGAAGTTCCCTTTCACAGTCAGCAGAGGGCGCACCGATGCACCAAAATATACAATTGTCTTCCTCTGGCCACTGCAATTTCATTTTCTTTATCTCATCTTTACATTCCTCAGAGGCAGGGATGCATTCTGGCCTTTTTTTTCCTTTGTAATATTCCCATCAAGGACAACCATTACCCGCCTATTTTGTAAAAGTGGATAAAAGCTACTGTCTAGATAAAAATGGAAAATGCTTGTGTTCCTAAGATCTGGGAGGAAAGAGTGTGTGTGTGTGTGTGCGCGCGCGTATGTTTGACATCTCAGAGTTGCTGGTACCATATGTGGCTCATCTGGAAAGGACTCATTTTTTCAGTAGCAAAGCGGACAGGGGATTCTCTTCTTTGTTTTTCCCGTGCTATTGTCCTGCTAGCAGCTGCCCTGCTTCCTGACATATCCTAATAATGAAGATGATGCAGCCAGGGGGAGATGCAGCGTCTTCCTTAATCTGATTTCTTCATTGAATCTGCCCCTTTCTGAAGTCCAAAGAGGATTGTCTCTTCTTTACTGTATGCCCTCTTCGTTCTGCCCAAGCTCAGAGAATCCAGCTATTTCCTATCTGCCTCCAAAATCACTGGCCACAGAGAATGATCCATGTATGTCTTTGACAGTTTTGTGGGTGGCATGTGAGCGGCAAAGGAGAACTAGTTTAGGCTTCCTCCAAAGTTGTCTTGGCATGGGAGTGTTCGTGAAAGTAAAGACTTGTTTGTATCAATGACATAATTGGAGAAGACATCCAAGGCCCAGCTGCAGGGAGTAAGGAGGTATGCAGGTGAGTACAGTCTTCTTACATAAACATCCACCCTTCACATTCATCTGCCCCTATTGCCAGTCTCCTTCTGATGTCTTAACCTGACTTTTGTTCTAGTTTGCTCAAATGATTCAGGTGCCATAAAGAATTGCCTGACTGGTGGTGGCTATATAGGCTAGCATATTAATACAAGTACAGTGGGCCTTATAATCAACTAGTCTCATAATGATGACTATACATGGCCAACAGGCAAGATTTAGTTTAGCATATTCTGCCTATTGTCAAGCATCAGGGACAGTTATAGTTCCTCATAAATAATAGTGATGACCCCCTAGAGTCCATTTTTCATGTAAATTTCCTTAGTGCTAGCAAGCTGGAAAAAAAATTGCACATATTGAAGAACAGATTATTTTATACAATCATTTTGATGTCCCAGTAAAATGTTTTCCAGCTTTTCCCACTGGGGTACTTTTCTCATCTTCAAGATACACATGGGCAGACTGCATGTTAACTTCTTGCTTTTTGTGCCAACAGAACACTAATACTCTAAACACAGAGGACATTTAACACAGTAACTGTTTCTTATCAAGCAAGTGTTGCTGCCAGCTTGCTCTTTGTGGTATGGCTTCTGTGCAAATAGAGTAGGATTGGGAGTTGGGATCAGGCTACTCTTTGGTTTGTGTGGTATAAATGAACAATTTCAGGAAAGTGTTTTATAGTCAGGATCATTTCTGTCCTTTCTTAAAAGTCTTGGAATCCTGGGCTGTATGCTTATACTGTTTGGTTTTGTGCTTTTAGGACAAAGGAAACTTCCATTGCCCAGTCTGGCTAATCATCAAAGCTTATTCTGTCTTTAGTACTACTCTGTATTGGGTTTCCTTCTACTACAGTAAATTGGATTTCCAATCACATCAAACCTTATTAAGCTGCCTTCCATTTGTAGTAGATTACATTCCCTTACACCTCACTGCCTAGTAGGATTTTCCTCCCACAATATGTAGAGTATTAGGTTCCCTTAAGTGAGTTGCTGCTTAAGTTGTGGTTAGTGTTACATAGTATCAAATTCTCTTTCTCATCCTCAGTCACCAGATTGTTAATTACACACCTGGAGATTCACTTCACTTGCACATTCTCTGATGCACAGCTCTCTACAAGTGCTTACCTCACAATTTAGTGCTTCAATCAGCCATACTTGCTCACAGATTCAGTTTACTTTAGCTGTGTGGAATTGAACACCTATGCCTCAAGGTCTGTGCTAGTTTCTGGAGGGTTTACAAAATTGAATTTTGAGTAATCTTTGTCATCAAGGAGTTTATAGTTCCTTGAGGTCGGGCCAGGCAGAGCAATGCGTAGTAAGATGAATATGTGCATGAAGGGTAAGTTTTGGTTTTACCTGTCCTAGAGACAGCTTGATGTTCGGTATATAGCACCTTAGAAAGTAACTTGTTTGTTATAATGGCGCTTCTCTATTGTATAATGAGAAAAAGAGTTATGAAACACAATTGTGCAAAAAAACACAACCCTTGTACTTGGTTCCACTGTAGTTATTGGCAGAATTATGATGAAACTCTTGGCTCTAACATAGTATCTTTACAGTCTGGCTTTCATATGAATCTAGCAAGTATGAGAAATCGTATGATTCTAAGAGCTAGCTATAAAAAGTCATATGTACACTGTTCTCTAATGTGCCTTGACATTAGTTACCGTCAGCAGTGGTGGAAAACCTATGGCATGCATGCCACAGCGGGCTGTTTTTTATCATTGAAAACTCTCATAGGTTTGCCATCGCTGCTGTAGGGGCTATCTCTGTTATTTTGGGCACCATGATATTGTGCAATTTTAGTCATCCCTGGAAAAGAGGGGATGAAAAGTTATACAAAGTACAGAGAATAGAGAAGGGAACACCAGTTGTGACTTTAATTCTTGAGTCTCATCCTGGGGACAAATTCACAATCTCATGTCTCAGGGTAAATTTTGGTAAATTCCTTCATATAGCTTTGCATTCCTTGAATACTTACCATGTGCCAGGCATTGTTCCAGGTACTTTACTGTATCATCCCAGTAATTACCCACCATAAATGAACTTTCCTTCTCTGCATTTGATGTAAATTTTAAAAATCCAAGTTTACTGACAACAAAGGGATATGTTTTGTATCTCTTTCTTTCAACTGAAAGTGCTTCATTAATGCCAATTTCTAATTCGATGTGAACAGTACTGATAGCATAGTCTGAAGCTTGAAAATTCAGATAGTGATTTAAAGAGAGCTTTAGCAAAAGACCTAGTTAATAAGCAAAGTTATTTGACATAAGAAATAAAAGCACAGATTTTGGTTCAAGTTTTTTTTTTCATCAAAACTTTGTGTCACTTAAAAAAAACTCCTGGAGAGAAGAGAACCAAAAGTAAGGCAATGTAGAAAGTGATGACTGGACCAATACTTTTGTTCTCTGTTCAGATTTTCAAACTATTCAAAAGTGTCGTGTGTGGGTTAGGGATTTAGGCTGCCTTGCAAGCGAAAGGTCCTGAGTTCAATCCTCAGTACTGAAAAAAACCCAACAACAACAAAAGTGTCATGTTTCCAAAACTCAAAGTATTGTATCCATATTTCTTAATTTATTTGTGTAGTGTAAAGAGATTTTCCTAATACAGAAAAGTTATATTACCACTCAAAACTCATTTTCTAAAGGTAAGTTACTATTCAGAGCATTTGAACTATATCATTGTTTCATTAGAATAACACACTGATCTTCAACCAAAATGTCCTACTTATTTGTTTAACCATAGTTACTACCAGTAGATAGGAAAGTCTTCTTTTCTGAGGCTTGTGCTTATTGCATAGGGTTTAAAATGCACATCTGGACACGGATTTTATTCTTCTCTGACAGTTGCCAAACCTTCATTGAGCTATTTCTGTGTGTAATGTTGTATCTTCCTATATCCATAGACATTCCTTCCAAGGTCTGTATTTCTGTAATTCAAATGTTTCATATCTCATCTTCTTTTGAATCCAAGACTTGTGACCATAACTTATGGGTTATGGGTTCAGAGAAACTTTCAGTTGTAGTGTACCTACTCTTCCTTGGACATGCCTTATTTAACAGTATAATTTCACAATTTCTTCCTGTTGCTTATTTTTAGCTATAAAGATTTTTAGCTATAAAGATAGAGTCAGTTGCTGCTTCAAATCTAACCATCCCCTTACACTTTAATAGCATAATGGTGAATATTCTGTACTTTGCCTGTAAATCACAAAATTATTATGCAAAAT
Source organism: Heterocephalus glaber (assembly GCF_000247695.1). The sequence continues at coordinate 2,388,022 of NW_004624902.1, forward strand.
GCATCATTCAGAATAGTTTAGTACAACCTCTTGCACAGTAGCACTAATTATTATTATAATAGAACCCCAGTAAACTAGAATGGTAATTATTAGGAAGTTATTTGAATGGACAGCTAAGCTATTCTTGGCAAGCTAGTCAAAGCAGTTGTCATGACAGCCAGAGAAATATGTCTTATGAAATGGGTTAATTACAGTAATTAATAAATGTTACTTGGCCCCCTTTCCCCAAAGTATTGCTTGAGCATTATCAAGGAGAGAGGTTAAAGTTTAAACTAAAGTTTGAATCTTTCTTGTGAAGAAGTTACTTTGGAAATCAGTGGAAGCTACTCATCCTCCAAAGGTGGCTTTCTCAGAGAAGCCTTTATTTTTGTCGAAACTTCTTTTACTTTTGGATGTTTCTGAGTCAGCAAGTACAAGCCACACTGGAAAAAAATGTAGTTAATAAGAGAAGCTAAATAGTTCCCTGAGGCTGCTGCTTTTGTTTTAGTCACCTGTGATAGCTCCCAAGGGAAAGTCTCTCTTACTTCCACCTTTATCAGAGGCATGCTTTGTTTTTTTGCTCATCTAGAACTTTCTTGCCTAGCTTTGCAGCCTGTCCATTTAATCAGTTTTATGTTCTTATTTTTCCCTCTCAAGGAAGTTGTGAGATGTTCTCACTGCATTTTTGCCCCTCTGAGGTTTTCCAAGTTTTAATTTTGTTGGAGGCCTTTTTTTTATTTAATGCCATGGGGATCATCTAACATTGCCTGGTGGTGGTTTTGCTCTTTTTTTAAAGAAAGAGAAAGGGGATAACTTTTTTTCCCCTAAAAAAATAAAGTGTAAAGTCCAAGTTTATTCTCTGTGTATCTCAGCATATTATGTTGTTTTCCTTCTTCTAGTGTTAAGAAGAGAGAAATTAGTTTTCCCCAATTAGATCATCCTTTCAGAGGACACTATTGTTCCCAAAAGATATTTGAGACATTTTGGAATGGTTTTGGATAGCAAATTAATTTTATCTTGTGGGTATTTTTTTTTGCACAAAATAAGGAGAAAGGATATAGAGAAGAAAGAGAACCGAGGACATTGATTGAACATTTAATCTATGTCAATTCTTGGGCTCAATGCTTTGCATGTGTCAGCTAATTCAATCTTCAGAATAACCCTGTAAGACTGAGAATATTATTATACTAGTTTATAGATGGAAAAACTAAAGCATATGTCATTAGGATTTTTTTTCTGGATTCACACATAATCATGACTTGAACCCAAGTCTGTTATCCAGAGTGCTTTCTTTCACATCAGCTGTAACAGAATTTCCACCGAAATGAGATGCTTCTAGGACTACAAATTCCAGACACCTTGTTAACAACTGAAACTCCCATTAACTAGAAATGCCCATTCTTTCTTATTTCTCTATCTTTTTGGCAACTGGGCATTCTGGCTGATCCATAAAGTTCAAGTTTGAGGACAATTCTGGTAAAAAGCTTTTAGCAAAATGCATTAGGTTAATACTTTAGAAAAAGGTTAAAGCACTTTCTTCTAACATCATGTTGGAGTCTCATGATCTGGAAAAGGCAACTTCCTTCTCTATTTTATATTCTGTTGCCCTATTGGGGAAGACAGTGTAGGTATGTACAGTCAGAAGTGGCTTGGTTATTCTTGGATTCTGCCCCAATACAATAGTGATGAAGGTGATCAGGGTTCTCTAAGTGTCCCTGTCTTAGTAAGACAGAGGTCAGGACCATGTTCTGACACCTTAGGAAGCTAAAAATGGACAAAAGGGGAGTATTCTAGGCCATTTTTTCTCATGCATCATTACAAAATTTAAAATGGGCAATGGTTTCATATATTTAGTTCTTAAAATATTTTAATGCAACCTTTCTGCTAGTCCATAAAGAACACTCATTCACTTCACAAATATTTACTGAATGCTTACTTTATGCTTGGGATATTTTCAGGGATCTAGGAGCAGCTGTGAACTAAATAGACAAAAATTTCTAACATTATGGAGATAACATTTTTGTAGAGGAGAGATAAAATAATTAAATCAGTAAGTGAAATGTATGGTATTTTAAAAGATAAGAACTATGGAGAAAAGTAAGGCTGAATTGAGTAATACTGAGTATTGGGGAAAATTTACAAATTTCAATGGGACGGTTAGGTAAGGCTTTTGTGATGCTTATTTCTTATCACTTCACACAGACTTTCCTCTCCAGGAAGCCAGGTGGATCATTACTGCCTACATTACTTACCTATGTATCCTTTTAAGCATGGGTCACACACTTAAAGACAATACAGATATTTTTCTTACACTTTTGGAGCACGGAGTTATAGTGCAGAAGACAGACATTCAAAAAATGATTACAAAGCTAATTACATGCAATCATGATAAGTGTGATAAAAAGCAGTACAGGTATTAACATGTACCTCTTATAGAGGCCAGCACACAGCTACCAGTTCTATTAGGCAAAAGGCTACAGACAGATCTCCAAATATTTGCACTTACTAGATTCCACGATGACATGATTATAAAGCTGCAAGTCTCATTTGGACTAGGTTGTGACTAGCGATCCATGAACTTGTGATTTCAATCATCTGAATGCCACAATTGCATATAGACAATTTTGGCATCTAAGCTAACCAGTATTTAATTAAAATTTTTTTATTAGTATATGTTTATGATAAATAATAATTACATTCACATTGCAGAATTGGAGCATGTACTTATTGCATCTCGATCATGTTTACTTCTTCTCCCTATCCTGCTCTTTCTCCTCTGACTTCAAGCAACCACTGCTCTGCCTTTCTTCTATTATTTTTATTGGTATATGTTTGTGATAAATAATAATTACATTCATCTTGGGTAATTGGTACATAAACGTATCAAATCTTTATCAGTTTTATTCCTCTTTTCCTCCCCATTGTCTATCTCCCTCCTTCCCCTGATCTTTGATTTTAAACACATACATGCATGCAGAAACACGTTTTGTTTTATTTTTGTTGTTTTTGAAAACAAATAAGTGACTGTCTTTGTCACTTTCATGTCACTGGGACAAAATGCCTGACACCTGCAACTTAAAGGAGGAGAAGTTTAGTTTGGCTCATGTTTACAGGTCATGGTTACCTGGTTCCAAGAAGAATACATAGACAAACGGCATAGCTAAGACAAAGCTGCTTATCTTATGGCAGCCAGGAAGCTAAGAGCAAAGGAAGGAACTGTGGAGGGAGATACACTCCTACAAGTCATGCTTCCAGTGATCTGCCTCTTCTGAATAGGCCCCATCTCCTAACATCACATTTAGCTGTAGCATCCCCAAGATTCAATTACCTTTTAAAAGCCAAAAATAATAGCAAAAAAATACAAATATGGGGAAAGAATTTAAATACAGAAAGAGTGAAGCATATAGAGCCCCATGGAACCATGATCAGAAAGGAAACTTTCTATGAAACATCATAGTGAAAATCTCAGGAGTCTAACACAAGGATAGAATCTTAAAAGCTGTTAGAGAAAAGCAGGAATCATTTATATAAGTAAACCTATTAAAATTATAGCAGACTTCTCAATCTTAAAGGGCAGAAGAGGTTGTAGTGTTTTAAACCTTAAAAACAAAACAATTTCCAAGGCAGACTTATATATTCTGCAAACTATCTTTCAAGTTTGATAGAGAAATAAGGGCTTTGCATGACAAAGAGCACCTTAAGAAATTCATGACCACCAAATTAGCATTCTCAAAAATATCTCAAGTATATTCTAGGTAGAGACAATGAAGCTAACAATGGCCAACAGGTTTAATAGAATGAATAAACTAGGTAGGGTGAGCAGTTGAGCAGAAAGGGAAAATAGGAGAATGGGCAACAGGAAAATAATGCTATGATAGGAATAAGGCAACACCTTTAAGTAATATCTCTCTAAGTGAATGGTCTCAGTTCCCCAACCAAAAGACACAGATTGGCAGAATAGATCAAGAAAGAAAGCCCAACAATATGCAGTATACCTGAAACACATTTAATTAAAAAATATACTCACAGATGAAAAATCAAAGGATGGAAGACAATATTCCAGGCACCAGGTACCTGAAAACAAGCAGGAGTAGCTATCCTATTTTCAGACAAAGTGAACTTCCAGCAAAAACTCATCAGAAGAGAAAAAGTAGGTCACCTGTTACTGGTTAAAGAAACAATTTAACAGGAAGAGTTAACAATTATAAACACACATGCACAGAACACTGGCATGGCTAACTTCATAAAACAAACACTAGTGGATATAAATGATCAGATAAACATCAGCACAATTATAGTAGGAGACCTCAGTACTCCATTATCACAAATACACAGAACAACTTGACAGAAAATCAAGAAAGAAAAATCAGAGTAAAACAAAACCTTCCAAGAAAAGGACTTAATAGATGTCTACAAAGTGCGCACCCAAGAACAATAGAATACAAGGTTTTCTCAGCAGCACATGGAACTTTTTCTGAAATGGACCACATACTAGCCTATAAAACATGCTTAAGTAAATGGAAAAAAAATCAGAATTTTTCCACACATATTATCAGATCACAGCAAAATGAAAGTAGAAAACAATGGCAAAAGAAATTATCCAAACAGATGAAAATTAAATACACTCTTGACTACTCAAGGGTCAGAGAAGAAATCAAGAAATAAATTAGTTCCTAAAATCAAACAATAATGCCAGTACAATATATCAAAACACGTGGAATACAATGAAAGCCGTCTTAAGAGGGAAATTTGTAGCTGTGAAAGCCCACATCAGAAAAACAGAGTGATTCCAAATAAACTAATGATGCACCTCAAGATTCTAGAAAAACAAAACAATCCCAATGCAAACCTAGAACAAGGAAGGAAATTATAAAGATCAAAGAAGAAATTAATGAAATTGAGACAATACAAAGAATACAAAAAGACAATACAAAGAATCAATGAATGAAGACATAGTTCTTTGAAAGAATAAACAAATTAGATAAGCTCTCAGTAAATTTTACCAAAATAAGGAAGAAAAGACCCAAATTAAGGCAATCAGAAATGAGAAAGGTAAAATCAAAACTGAAGCTGTTGAAATCTGGAAGATTATTTGTAACTACTTCAAAAACCTGTACTCCAATAAATTGGAGAACTCAGAAGAAATGGTTAGATTCATAGATACATGTGAATTACCAAAACTGAACCAGAAAATATGAAAAGCCTGAATAATCCAATAACAAGAAATGAAATTAAAACTGTAATAAAAAACCCACCAACTAATAAAGTCCAGGTTCAGATAAAACACCACTGAATTTTACAAGAACTTCAGGGAAGATCTAAAGCCAATACTCTCAAAATTTTTAATGGTATTGAGAGACAAGTGTACTTCCAAAGTCATCCCTTGAAGCTAGCCTTATCCTGATTTCAAAACTAGACTAGGACCCAACAAAAAAAGGTAACTAGAGGTCAATCTCCTTAATGAACATAGACAAAAATCTTCAACAAGGTACTAGCAAATAGAATGCAACAAATCATCAAAGAGATTATATATACTGATCATCTAGGCTTCACCCCAGGGATGTAGGTATGGTTCAACATATGCAAATCAATAAAAATAGTATATCACATAAACAGAATCAAGGACAAATTCAAATACCATAATTGCAACAGCAATAACCATAAAAAATGAAAGGGGGAGAGATAAAACATAATATAATACACTAAACTTTTCAAGATTGGTAAAGCAAAGTATGACCAAAAAAAGAGTAAAAGAAAATAAAGAAAAAGAATAGTAGGATGTGAGGGCGATTTGGCTGTGGCATCTGGCACCCCATTGATCACCAGAGTTGATTTGGCTGACCTGGCTGGCTAGGCAGGTGTCCCTTTCCTCCCTCGCCTCTCCATGTGCGTCCCTCCCGAAGATGCATGGTTGATCAAAAAGGACGATGATCCCCGATAGAGGAGGACCACTTCCTCAGTCAAGGGTATATGAGTAGCTGCACTCCCCTGCTAGAACCTTCAAATAAGCTCTCAAGAAAAAGAATAGTAGAAGTCATGCTTGAGAGGGAGAAAGAGAAGAAAAGTATGAATAAAGATGAAAGAAAAATGGGAAAGGAAAAAGAAATAAGATAAAATCCAATTAAAGGAGAAGAGATTTGGGGAAGAACAGAAGAATAAATAAAGTGTAAGGGGAAATAGAAAAATAATTAAGTTTAGAAATTCATGATTGCATACAGGATAGATGGAGAAATAGGTGTGACATAAAGAACAGAACAGAAACAAAAACAGGAACTAGTCAGAAATCACCTGCAATTCTATTTTTGGTGAGCATTTGTTCTAAGGCTGAAAGTAAATGCTCTTCATGAGCAAGAGTCGACTGAAAGTTGGAAACATCAGTCCTGATCACAGCCATGGGTGTGGTTGGCTCCAGAGTGACCAGAGCCATAGGCATGCCCACCTATGGAACAAAGGCAGTTGTAGGTGTGGCTGCCTCTGAAGTGACTAGAGTTGCTTCAGGCACTATCGTAGTTGAGGACACAGCTGCCTCTGAAGCGGGCACAACTGCAAGCATAATTGAAACGGAGCCAACACAGAACAAACCAAACTCCAAGAAAGTAAAGTTTGTGCAAAGATAGGGTCTCCCCTTTGTTGGACTTCATGGGGAGAGATTCCCACACACTCCCATATTTCTAGATTGAGGGTTCCAGCTTTGAGAAACCAAGGAATGCACTCAATTATGTCCTGTAACATAGTAACAACAGCATTGGCAGATACTGTATACATAGCCTGCTTCAACAGTATCTTTTACAGCTTAGCGTGCTGTTGCTGCTCTGTGGATAAAAGTTTGCCCATGCTTTAATCCCACCAGTATTCAGAAATAGCAGTATTCAGAAGCATTACTCATGGCTAGGCACTCACCTGATGATGCCCTGTGTCCATGTCCAGAAGTAGTCCTGTGAGAACTATATGCCATTGATTCCCCCACAATTCTGCCTTGCAGGTGATTTCACTTGTGGATTCAAATCACATCCACATTGGGCACTGGTTACTGAGACTCCACCTGTGGTTCTCAGTCTCCTGCAAGGCAATACGATGTAAGTGAGAGACAGTGAACAAAAGACACAGAAACGAGACTTAAGAGATAGCTTGGTCTTGGCTGGTCCAACCTGCTCTGGGCAACAAGGCAAAAAGAACCCAAAACATCCAGTATTTATTGATTACAAGTGTGGGAAGAAGGAGAGCAGTGTATATTTTGAGACATCTGATGATAGAGGATGAGACATCTGGAAATAGTGGATATCGAAGGCAAAGCTGTAAAAGGGGAGGTACTGCTTATCTTGCTGGAGAGAACAAATGGGTACCAAGACTGGGTTGTAATTAACCAGCAACACATCAGGTCAGTGAGTGAAGCCATAATTCAGAGGAAAAGAACTTAATTGGGGTCAAGCTGATCTCAGCTGGAATTTAACTCAGTAGGGCCCTGCCACTTCGCAGACCAGGACTTAGGTCTCCATGGCAGCCATTGGCAGAGGAGCCACACTCACCCAACTCTGCCATCTGACATGCCCATATGAGTCACATAAGGCTTCGGTTGGACTCCTAATATAATACAGGCAGAATTATGGGGAAGCAAGAAACTTGTGCCACTGATAGCCCTCCAGTACTGGGCAGGGATGTCTACTACAGTCAGAGATTTCTCCTGTGTAAGGAATTTGGCTTGGAGGGGCAAGGTCTATTCTCTTCTCTTCTTAGTTTGTATCAAACCAGTCAGGTCAGTTTACTGTCTTTCCCAGTTTCTTTGTACACAAGCAGGGATAATAGCTGAGCTTGAAATGTAGTTCCTGGAAAGGACTTTTGTGTGCACACCCAAGGGTGTTGCAATCAACTGAGTGGGTTCCAGGGATTCTTCTCTCCAACACAGCCTTAGTGATTTCTGGATGTCTGGAGCAGGCAGAGCAGGTACACTTTGTACCTCCTCAGTCTGAGGGCCCATTTGCATGATAAATTAGTGTGTGGCTGCACAGGCCCTTTTTGCTGATCTGGGCTTGATGGCCACAGGGTGAGCATTCAATCTTTCCTGAGGTTCTCATTCTGCATGGCCAGTAGTGGTACTTGTGTTTAGATCCAAGCTGGCACTTTACAGGACCTGTACTGAGGCAGTTTTGAGCTGTCGCCTTTGGGCATATTCTCAGCCCACTTGAACCTACACAGTGAACTTGGGGGGTTTGGCAAATGGTTAAGATGCAGCATGACTGCAAATCCCAGACAAGCCTCAAAGGGTGGAGAGAGAAATTAAGCCACTAATTCTGCACTGGGGAAGTGGCCATGAGGAAAGAGAGCTTTGTCTTCATCTGTCTCAAGTACATACTGTTCTCAAGCATGCTGCTTTCATTTCTAGTCTCTGAGGTTGCAGCCACTTATATTGTCCAGTCCTCTCTCTGGCATAGTCTGCACTCCCTGATGCTGAAACTTTCTGGGGAGATCCTGCTCCACACTCTCCTCAGTCAAGACTAATCTGAACTGGCCTTCTCCTGAACAGTCAGTGCAGTAGTCTGTTCATAAGGTGCCTAACTGTGGTAAGCCTGAGCCTTTTTTCCCCCAGGGGGAACTAGTCACTAACAAAGGACCCCTCTTAAAATGACTTCTGAGAGTTTGCACAGTACAATGCCAGGACAGAAAGGATATGGCTTCAGAGTTCAGATCCTGCTATTCAGGAAACAAAGACACAAAAACCTCATTCTCAGAGTAGAGACAAGAATAAGTCAAGTTTTCTTTTGCTTCTTTTTGTGAGTTTCTCTTGCTTTGAGGTATTTTATGGGATCAGTCCTCTAGGGGTGACACACAGCTGGTAAGAGACAGAGACAGAATAAGGCTCCAGCATCACCTGGAAGACAGGAAGGTAACCCAATAGTTTTTCAATTTCTTATGGAGCAAAGGCACAAAGTTAGCCAATCAGAGTAGGAAGAGAATAAACAAAATTTGCATCCCTAAACTACATTAAAGGAGAGAGAAAGGTGTTGGGGCCCACCCACAATGTATAAAACTTATAGAAATCTTTACTTGAAGCAGTAAGAATTTGTCTGGCCTGCTGGGGAAAAGTGAAGCTGTTCACTTACAGGCTGTTGTATTAAAGAGTTTGAGCTTTTTACACCGTCTCTGACAAGGACACTAGATCCAGTTTTCAGTGATTGTCCAAGCTAGTGTTGACTTCTCGGGACTCATCCTTATGCAAAGGCTGCAAAAAAGTTATGACTATCTGACCATTGGTGAAATCTTTACTGGCTCAAAAATATGTCTGTGGTTTAATTGGCTAACCCTTTGGACATTGATTTTTCTGGGATGAGTATGGAAGGCAGCTTATCTCCTAAATTTTATAGAAGAGCCAACTCAAATCTACCTGGATTTGGGGCTCCTAACCTTCATATATAACTTTCAAAATCAAGAATTAGAACTTTGGAAAAGCACATTGTTTTCCCCAACCAACAGCAGTTCAGTCTTCCTATAGGCTGCATGTATCTGAAGGCAATTCTGTTAGGACTTGTTACCCAGGAGGTCTTCTTTTCCATTGCTTTCTCCTCTCTGCTTCCATGACACACTGTATATACCACTTGCTATGGTATGAATGTATGTGCCCCTCCCCCAAGTCATGTGTTTAAACTTAGGACCTAATGTGATAGTATTAAGAAGTGGGACATTAAGAGGTAGCTTAAGGCACTAGGGCTTTGTCATAATGAATGGGATTACTGCCCTCATAAAAAAGGCTCAAGGGACTGGATGATTCCTTTGTGTCCTGCTTTTTCATGTGAAAATACCATATTTGTTCTCTTTGGAGGATGCGACAATAAGGTACCATTTTGGGAACAGAGCATCTATTACCAGATGCCAAATTTGCTGGCACTTTGATCTTGGATGTCCTGGCCTCCAGAACTTTGGTAAATAAATTTATATTATTTATAAGTTATCTAAATTCAGGTGTTTTGTTAATAGCCGCACAAAAAGATTGAGATAATTCTATGGTAGCACTTTGAACATTGCTTTATAATTGTCTGACAGTTAAGCTGAATTGTTAACTTGATTGGCTTGAGAGCCACCTACAGGTTTAATAAAGCACATTTCAATGTATGTCTTTGTTCATCATGGATGTGTGACCTTGGAGACTACAACTGGTCCTTGGTCCCTTCTTCTGTGGCACTCTTTTCATGCTCTGCTTCCTACCCACCATGCATTGAGCAGCACTGCTTTACCAAGCCTTTCTGTCATTATCTTCCTGCCTTGGAGCCAGCCAACCATAGATTGAATCCTCTGAAACTGGGAGCCCAAATAAACTTTTATTCTTTTAAAGTGTGTATATTGAATATTTCATCCCAGAAACAAAAAGCTAATATAGTCTCTTCACTTAACCATCTCAGATTCTAGAAATGTGAACTCCCTGAAAATGAAGTAGAAAAGTGTTCATGCTCATATCTGTAATGTCTAGTCTGCACCTAGACTTACAGAATTGAATTAAATTATTTCACACCTAGGCTATACTAGCTGCCATTTGCTCTGCAACAGTCAGTCAAGGATAGCCAAGGAGCGTGAGGTAAATCTTTTCCATTGTGGGGAAGCCACTGAAAGATCATTTTAGCTTTTCTTCTAACCCCCACAGTGTATCCATCTACACTCTTTCACTATTAATTGGCTACATTTTGTACAAAGAAAGATCTTAGACTCAGTGCAGGATCTTCTGTGACTTTTATGTCTTTCAACCCAAGGCTGATACTTTTGTCATTTTACTCAGCCTTTATATAGTAGAGTCAAATCTGATTAATTGATACGAACTTGGGGGAAGGCCAGTCAGATTTGTATATAAAAAAGAAATGCAATTTTATTACTACAAGTTCATAGAATAATAAGAAATATACTAATGAAGCCCTTGCCAGAAAGTTTTGCCAAGTAGAAGTCCTTGGACCTGTTTTAATGAAGAAATAAGAATGATGGGCAATTAACATATTTATTATTTATAAATTGCTTCTAAATTGCTTAAAAGTTTATTATCTTAAGTAGTTTAAACCCTCCCCTTATAATTTTGTTTACACCATAATTTGCCCAGCAAAACTTTGGAAGAATAGATACAGCAGCTTAGCTCTATCTGAATGATCACCAGATATGAATGAGTGTAGTCTGGACACCAACATGGTGAAAAAAGTAAGCCTTAAATGGATGCTTTTAAGAAGTGAGCAGGACTGGGCCGGGGGTTTAGCTCAGTGGTTCCACCTCCTGCCTCACAAGCACAAGGTCCTGAGCTCGATCCATGGTACCAAAAAAAAAAAAAAAAAGAAATGAGCAGGACAGATTTTTCCTTTCCTACCTAGTTGTTAGTCACAGAGGCAGAGGTTTAGAGTTAGTTGCTCAGTAATATTTAGAGAAAAAAAGACTTCTTAAAAGAAATAAGAGGAAGGAACTGGGTAAGTGGAAAGGGATAAGTGACTACTTCCATGTCAGAAGAGATGAATTCTAAACCCAATCCTGGGTTTCTAACAACTAGCTGTGTTGTTTTAGGTTGGTCTTAAGATTCTCTATACAGAGACAGAAGTAGAGGTTAGATGACCTTTAATGTCAGATTGAATTTTATTTCTGTATGGGCATGTCATTTATTAATGGCCATGGACCCAAAAAGGAAATTTTCAAATTCTGAACTAGATAGCATAGAATTGTCAGGATGCAGTAATGATTTTGAGAAACTTTACAGATTACTGCATTTGACAGTAAAGTGACTGATGGCTCTATCATGATCTGAAGAAATAATTATGTATAAAAGATTTTTTTAAATTTTTGAAGGCTAGACTTCAGAAGGGACTGTAGATTGACAGAAAATGTGGTAAATCAGACCTTTGGGCTTCAATTCCTATTGTCTATTAATTTAGTCTGAGTGGATGGCCTCCCAGTTTGAAAAGCAAGAGTCTTAGGTTTTTGCTGTGATTCTTCCAAAAATTGACCATTTGAACATGGACTCAAAAACTCCCTGAACTTTGGTTTTTTGTTTAAAGGGAAAAAATAATGCTTTGTTTAGGTAGCTCTTAAGATTTGTAGTTATTGGAAGAGAGGACAAGTCAAAACTCTCTAAAGAACAATTACCATACTAGTGATTTAATTAGGAGCTAATCAAGACAGTAATTTAAAAAATTGGGCCACTGAGATACATGCCCACTAGAAACTTTCTCATTGTGTTAAATTTCAAAACACTCTTTTTTTGATGGTTTGTATGATGTTCAGTATGATGTGCATTACATACTGCCATCTCAGTAAACATGAGATTTGAGTATTTTAGGCTTATAAAGACTACATTGGATGATTGAAAGAAATGGAAATAGAGGTTTGAGGAAACAGAAAATTCCTTTGTTTTTAACTTAAGCTAGTGTTTTCTACTGTCTAAATTCTTGAGAAATATTGAACCAAGTGGAAGCCCTAGAGTAACAATCGTCTCTCTTAAGAGAGGTTTATCAAAGTTTGCATTTCTGATTAATTTATGAGAGGGATAGATGAGATATTTCTATATTATAAACAGGTCTAATGACTGCTGTTAATCAATTCACAGAAGTAAGTGAGCACCTGCTCTGTGCCAGGAATAGCAATAGGCATCAGTATGATGCAGAAACTAAAGATATGTTCCTTCATTTTAAGAAGTACCTGGCCTGATAGGGGTGACAGGTAAATAAGGAGTATCATGTATTACATGATGTGAGTGAGGTACTATACTTTTATTTCCTTAGGTCATTAAATATGTCACATTTCAGAACTGGAAAATGTTGTGTCGTAGGCCAGCAGTCTTCCTCTAAGGCACTGCTGTCCATCTGGACTTTCTGTGATGATGAAAATGGCCTATGCATGGACTGTCCAGGATAGTAGCCACTAGCTACCTGTGGCTATTGAGCACTTGAAATGTGGCTACCATGACACAAGAACATTTTAATTTAATTGTACTTCTGTTACTTTAAATGTAAATTGTCACCTGTGGCCAGTGTCTATGCTATTGGACAGCACAGCACTCAAAGAATGATAGAGTGAACCCACAGTCAGGGTCCAAGGCAGTCTCTGTGGGCTCTGTTAGAACGGCCCCAGTCCTTTAATGCTGTTTTCCTATCCACGGACCTCAATAGCTTTGGAATGACTTACTTTTAGCTGATAGTTCTGAATTATGCATGCTAATGTGCTTTACTTAACTCTGGGATGAGAGTGTTGTTTTTTTTTAAAGATGCTGTGTGACAGTTCAATCATAACAAAGGAAGGAAATGGGGTGAAATAAAACTTGTTTAAAAGGGGCTTTAAAATATCTCAAATCTTGCCTTTCATATAATTTTACACAGTGTGAGGCCATTTCAACATTCTTTTAGCTAGTTCTGTCTCTCTCTCTCATACATATAAATATCAAGAATCAGAGAGATTCTGTGATGTTTGCAAGGTCACATGCTAATAAGAACTTTCTCCATTTTTATTTTGAAGGTTTTATGTGGGAAATTATCTAGGATTTTTATTTTACTATTCTGTGATCTTCTGTAATCTTATGACCATCTAATAAAGCAATCATCAAGCTGACTTTTGGCCCTAAATATATCTGTGTATATCTAGGCAGAAAGATATATCATTCTTTTCCTTGCAAAAGTTTGTGTGTGTGTGTGTGTGTGTGTATTAAGTAAGGACCGCCCACATCTGGTTTAGCCCTAAAGAAAATGTTTTTGTTTTCCAGTAGACACAAATATTGAGCCAAAAAGGATGAGTTGGTTACCAGTTCACTTTGAGAGGAGGTTATGTATACCTAAGAGTGAATGGAGATAAATATGTCCTTTAATCTATTTGAAAAACTGACCAGGAAAGATCTTGGGAGGGGTGAGAATGCTGAGAACAGTTTGAGGGAAAGAAAGGGAGACATCAACCACACTGGTTTAAGGGAGTATGCTGTCTGACACAGCATGGAGTTATTATTTCTGACAGCATTTTTTTTGACAGTTAAGTTTGGAATTGTTCCTGCTTTTTGTTGCTGAAGTCTGATAGTAGAAGGAGAGTAAGGAGTTCCCGCTCATTATTTCTTAATCTTCCTGCAAGAGGAAATTGCTCTAGTTGTGTTCAGAGTCCTTTCAACTGTCATGTTTTAAGGAGGCAAGGAAACTTTTTTTCCTCCCAGTTAGTATCCTCAGTCAGCCAGTCCTAATTACTTCGATTTCATTGCAGTTTCCAGAATTCTAATGAAGTGTAGCCTGGTGGTATGAGCACTGGACTTAGCATGAGGAGTCTCAAATTCTAGTTGTAGAGAGAGATGCCTCTTTCTAGTAGAGAGAAAGTCTTTTAGCCTTTTTTATTGTACCAGTAATGGAATGAATAATATTTATTTAGCTCATAAAGGCAGTAGGAGGATTAACTAGTTCACATTGGCTAAAAGACTTTGAGGGAAATAAATGGCATTGTATCCATTTTCAAGTACTAATTCTTACTGATAGGACACGCCTGCTCTGATACAGTCATTAAACATCTCACAGAAATCTTGCTGGTTAAATGAGAACTGAAATTCTTTAATTCTGTGCCATGAGCTCTGCAGAAAATGTTGCTACCATCAGTCCCAGTTTCCAGCACAGGTATCGGTTTTCTGCCCATTTAAAAATAATTCTGTTTTTAATGGTATCTCTAAGATTTAGTAATTTCTCTCCTACAACCTTTTATATTTATTGTTACTGGTGTAAAATGACTATTGTGCTTCAGCTTTGGGGGGAAATGATCCCTTTTTATGATAGCTTGTTAAGAATTCTGGAAATCATTGTGATAAAAGGTTCCATATAAATACAAGGTGCGTTAGTAATTGTTGTTCTATTGGTGCATTGTATAACTGCATTACAGATTGACAGTTTCAAGCTGCTGATAATATTAGCCACCTTGTGAGGTATAATTACAGCTTTCTTGTGTGGCTGCCAGCACTCCTACATCAGGTAGTAGCCTTTTGGTTAATCTCTTTATTTAAAATGGGTCAGATTCAAATTTGCCCCACCTCAGCTCATCTTTTCACCCAACATAAAATAAGAAAGTTTTAGAATTTGGGAGGTCAGGTAGGGGTTTTAGAGAATGTATAAACATTTCCATTACATACTTGAATTTTCTTCTTATTGCTTCTTATTTGTAGTTCATGAAGTGATGCTAAAGTGTAGGCTCTATCATGCCTTCAGCATGGATCTGCTGCAATTGTTTTATTTTCCTCACTAGAAACTAGAGGCTACTGTGGGTTTCCTTCAGTACCTAGACATTTGTACAGAACCAATTGCCCTTTTAAACTATAGTACTAATTAGATGGTTGCCATGGTTAAGCAACTATGCAACCTGATTTTGAGAAATGTTTATTGTACCTCATTAATTTTGAAATTAGTGCTTAAAAGATCAGGAATAAATAATCTTTTTACATTTTGTGACAATAGATATATATGGCTTCTGTGTGTGTATTTTCTTGATTGTACTCATCCCAGTGTACTGAGTTACCTTCTGTTTGCCATGGCAGTAATCAAAATATCTGCACCAAAAAAGGACTATGGAGAATTTTATTGACCATGAACAAGAAAATGATCTGTTATATTGTATCTTCTTAGGAAACCTTAGTATAATTTCTAAGATGGTATACTACTCCAGTTTTCCTTACCAGTATGATCACATATTACAGGCTCCAGTAATGTTGATACAAGGGAAATGAGTTTGGACTGATATGCCAACGGCTGTTACTCTCACTCTTAAATAAGCTCATGGTAGCAACTGGGTTTTAAGTGGCATATAATATAAATAATGAGATTGGGGTTAGAATTGAATTTTGGGGTGTTGTTTTGGCCCACAGGCACAAAGCCACCTGCCACTTTCCCTCCAAATATTTTTAAGGTCTTTTCAGTTGACAACGCTTGCTCAACAAAAATTGCACTCTGGAAGCAGTCAGGGCTCTGTAGCTGCTAAGCAGCAGACAATTGAGATATCAATAAAATAGAATTTAGCAAAAGAACAAAAAGTAGTCTAGCTGAGGTACTGAGAATGGTAGGCCTTCTCTGAACTAGAGGAGCTCAAATATTGTCTAGATCCAGGAGACTCATACTGTGGATCTCTGGCTCCCATTGCTTGTGGGATGTCTTATATGGGTTCTTTATTGTCAATTGGACCAGCCTTATCAAATTGTAGCTCTGGAAATGAAGCCACCTCACAAATCACCACTAGTCAGCTTAGGTCATCTTCTAAGGATTGTTGCCTGTTCCTTTAGAGGACAACTGAAACAGTTACCGAGGTTCCAGGGAGCAAAGGGGCTGCTCATTACTGGATCCCTTGGGCTATGTAACTGAGCCTATTAGGAAGGTGTGGAGAACTATCTCCACTTAGTGCATGGGCCAAAATTTTTCCTTTGTCTAACAGCTAGACAGTATCTTGATCCATTCACTGGAAGTAGCCAAGAATGTCACTCTGAGAAAAATAGGTATGGAGCAGGCTGGCTACTTCCTTGATGATACTGTCTTATATTTGCTTTTCAACTTAGTAGTAGGCAATGCCAAAAACAGTACTTTTAGGTGTTTTCTTGTCATTCTTGTTGTGGCATGTTCTAGTTGAGTCTGTATTTAATGTGGCTATAGCATTTAATTTACATGTTAATTTCTTGGCTGTTTAAGAAGAGGATAACAATTGCCGCTTGCTTGCTTGTAATGGGCTTTGATATTTGGGGGTAAAAATTAATGAGTTAATGCAAAACAGCATCAGTGAGCCATAGTTACATGTTTAGGATGGTAATTGGACTCTAGAATTTGTTCCATGACAAATGTGGTTTTTACCTATTTAGTCCTTTGGTTGAATTCTGTTTATGTGGGATGATATAGTGTGACTCACATGACTAGCTTCTTCATTCTGTTTACTCTTAAGCTATTTTTACTCCACTGAAGCTTTGCTGATTTTACATTTGTTTATGCAATAGCATTAACTAATATTGAAGAACTTTTTAAACAAGCAGATACTATTTTAGAATGTACTGTGTCCCACAAAGGACTTAGAAAAAGGTCTACGGACCTTATGCAGAAGCTTGTATTTGTTTGTTTAATGGTATAGTGGTTAGGCTGTCTTTCAGCAGACTCTGACTCTGAATTGCTTGGATTCCTGCAGAAAGCTGGTAGATATCTCAAGGAGAGCTTTGTAGTGAAATTTACAACTGTATTGCTCTTCTAAAGGCACAACTTTGACCCAAAGATGAGAACAGAGAAAAGTATTTTCCCTAGGCCATCTTACCACCTCTAGGTTGTCTGATCAAATCAGTGGTGCCAGTGAAACTTCAGGCATGTTGGCAAAAGGCCACCAAGAGGGAAACTCTTTCAGCGTAACTTATTGGCTATTAATCACATGGCTTTTATTCCCTTATTGACAGCCCTCTCCCGAAACCCACTGGAATCCTAAAGTTCTTTACCACATTTAGAAGTACCCGCTGCTCTGTTAATCAATGTCTCAGAAGTCTACTTTCTGATGAACACTTATCTTCTCACAGAATTTTTATCTAGCCTAGTTTGGAAACACTGTCGTGTGTTATATACCTATTCCTAGTGATGTGGCAGGACTGATGAGTTAGATGGTCAGAAAGCACTTCACTATGTTATCTTATCCCTGACAGTTATATTCAGGCTGCTGTGTATTTGTAAGGTCATAGTTGGGTATGATAAGAGAGAATGATTTTTTTTTTTCTGCAAAAGACAGTATGCAGGATGGATGCTTTTTGAAGAAATAGGATCACCTGGATATAACAGAGTTGATCATCTACCTTAACTGTGATAAATACTCTTGTACTTAATCCCTTCAATCTTTTCTCTGGTCATTAATTGATGCATTCTATGAGTACTCGCTAAATGTCCAGGATTATGGCAGATGGTATAGGGACCTCAAAAGAGAATTTCTAGTACAATTTGAACACAAACTGACATACTATATATGAGATAATCATAGAACCTGAGGAAATGCATAATTTCATGTACACTCTGTATATAAAGTGTTGAGTAAATGGGATGGTAAGTGATGGACATATATTAGAGAAAGATATATTTAGAGAAAATCAGGTTTGAGAAAGTAGTGGTCTTGTGTTGCTTAGCTGAGGTTTTCATTTAGACTTGATGCTAATCACAAAGAGCCACTGCAGGCCTTGAAATGAGAAGTAATATGATGAAAATAATAGATGAAGAACATATATCAAAATAGCATTTTTCAGAAAGGTCAGAAGCAAAAGACAAATGGAGATAATGGAATAGTGGAAGAAAGTGATAGAGGTTGTGGAAATGGAACCAAAAGGAAACACACAAGTTGCTTCCAAGAACTATAAGAATATTAAAATCTATTTGATCGGAGAGGGAGATTTCTCAGATTCATGATGTGGGTACAAAACTCAGCTTCCCATTTTTGAATCTTCTACTCTTACCAAGTCATTATGGTGCAACTTAGTTCTGTAAAGTGCCAGTGTAATTCTTTAAGTTCCATTCCAATAGCCCATGTACAAGTATATGATATGCATGAATCAGTAGGATGTGGCAGGCTTTGTGTATGTACATATTTATCTAAATGGCTGACATTTTGACCATCCCTGAGAAGAGGTACATAAGTTTATGAGTGCCTTGAAGGTGTAGGCTATGTATTTTTGTTCATTCTCAGGATTTGGTGCATGTTTATTGAATGAGTGAATGGATGAATAACAATCACTTTGTTTTAGAAGCCTAGAATTTTTGGCGCTTGAAGGGAGATCATTTGGTTATTCTCCTCCCTATAAAGAAGGATACATTACTCTCAAAATGGAAAAGGTGATTTATCCAAGATCATCTGTGAGCCATTGACAACCAGAGGGAGGGAATCCAGATTTCCCCACTGTACCACATTGCTCTTTGTAGCCAGATTTTATGTGAGTCCATGTTGTGTGCATGTGCGTGCATGCGTGCATGTGTGAATTAGGGCTGGCATGTTAGTAAGAGCTTACTTACCTTGTTTTTCAGTTCATGTTAAATATGAGCTTTCTAGTTATGGTATCTGGGAATGATGCCTTTTATTCAACCTTCACTAATTTCTACTTCATTGCTGCTGTCTGGATGGATGTGTCTTTGAATATGCATTCTAGCTAGAGGCATGTTGGCTTTATCTTTATATACAATTTATATTTTTACTTTTATGTTTTAGGTAGAAGCAGGAAAAAATAATTTGTTATTTTATTTCTGAAAAACCACTTTTGTAAGAAGATGACCATTTGACTATTTAAACAGCAACTACTTTTGGAAAAACCTTTCATCATAGATCAATAAACACAGTTATCACATTGGAAGTTAGTGGTTAAAAAATAAGCAACATGTTAAAATCACTTTGCTGTGCATCTGATTAGAAATTCCAGTTTTGCTCTTTGCATTGATAAATGATTTGAGTTAAATTTTTTTTAAATATCAAATTTCAAATTCTGATGCTTTTCTGCTTGATGGGATTTTTAAAGTGCAATTTAGAAAATATTGTTCATATTCAAATGAAAATCTTAAGGTTTTAGGAATCTCTGTTTTAATCTCAGAGTCTGAAACCAATTTTAGCTTGGTGTAGTGACCTGGGGATTTGTGCCACTAAGCAAAGAGTATAGTCCTGAATATCTACATTTATTGGGCTTCTTTCTCCTCAGGGTTTAAGTCTCTTCTGGTGATAAATGTGCCGAGAGAGCTGCAAGTCACTCAGAGACTAGGGCACAATTCAGTGAATGTAAAAATAATGTAAAATGACAGGCAAAGTAGGACATTCTCTGGTATCTTGGGGGCTGATAGAGTGAAAGTATTTGACTCCTGATGTGCCAGGCTTATTAACACAGAAACATAAAAACATACTACTCACACAAACCCTCATATATCTAGACATGAACTAAGAACAAAAAAAGTAAGAAAAGAAGGCTCCCGAGCAAGTAAAAAACAAGCAAACAAAACCCAAAGTATTTCACAAAAGTACACATATTAAAGGTCTTATAATTAACTCCTTAGGAAAACTTCTCAGCTTTCTACTCAGAACTTATCATCTCATTTTCTAGGATATCCTTACAAATACAATTAATACAGTTTCCAAGAACATGATAGAATAGAAGCATGAAACATGAAGTGGAAGTGGAGCTTCTTTTGTTATGCTAACAGCACTGAGAAGTAACAACACTGAGAGTTTGATCGAAGCAAGTGGGTTGAGGGACAGATTTTGAAATCTAGATATAAGAACTCAATAAACACAATATGTTGGGGTCACTGAGTGTATAGGTAAAGCCCACATGGAACAATGAATTATGCTTAGGAGGGTGCTTTTAAGTAACCAATAAGAGGTTAAATTATTATCTTTTTATAATCTGTTTTAAAGAGGGCAACTTTGTGTTACATTTCAGAGATAAAGCAGAATGGTTAGGGTTTCAAATCAGAGTTTCAGTTTAAAAAATATTTTAGTGTATTACAAGTAGATATTAATAAAGAACATATAAAAGCCGTTCTATGAAAAAAATAATTTTTCATAACAAAAATTATTAGAGAATAACCATGGTAAATACACTGGGTATCATGATCTTAAAAGAATGTATTTTTATTTGCTAATCTATCTGCAGCTCATTTCCTAAAAGCTATGGCTTTTATTTGATTAAACATTTTAAGTATTGACAAGCTATCTCACATTCTGTATAATTTTTAACAATTTCTTCCTATTTCCCAGTATTTATTATTCTTTTTGGTCCTTTTTCACTTTCAGTTTCTCATACCAGAGAAAATGTGATATTTACACATGTGTGTTCTATTCATTTCACTTAAGAGTATGGTCTCAAGGTGCATCCATTTGGTTAGTTTATCTTTTATGGGGCCAAAAGAATTTAAAGCATCATACCACAGCGATATGTGCGCACCCATGTTTATAGTGGCACAGTTTGTAATTGGTAAATCTTGGAAACAATCAAATGCCCATCAACTGAAGAATGGATAAAAAAGATGTTTCTTTAATATAATGGATTACTATTCTGAGTTTCAGTTTTAAAAGGGAAAAACTCTAAGCTATCTGGAAAAGAGTTATCCAAAATTATTTATTCCTTGAGAGTTTTAGAAACTCAAGATTTTAAAAAACTTAGGTCAAATGAGAATAGTGATTTCCTAGGAAAAATATTTTAGTTAGATAATATATTTGGGAGGAGTATATTAAGTGATAAAAAGTGATTTTTATTTTCTATCAAGACTGGAAATAAAAGTTTGCTCCTTATCCTTTTTTTTAATGTCAAATTTAGAGTTTTCAGAAACAAATGGTCTCTCTTTGCTGTGTTTTTGTGTTAACCTGGTTGTCTCATTAGAGATGCGGACATTTTCTAGTAAAATTAATGTGACATTTAAAGAAAATTTCCTCTCTCATATGTTTCATGCCATTTGCCATTTAGAATACTTAGAAATGGGATTGAAATAATGTCAAGCAAATTTTGATTAAACAAGGCTAACCAGGAGCCATACATTCATGGGGAAAAAAAAGAAAGAAAATCTGTTGTCTTATTTCTCAAAAAGTGTGTTCCTTCTGTGGTTCTTTATCCTATATGGAGATTACCTTGCCAGATTATCTGATAGGAAAGAATCTACCTTCTAAATAACTGGATGTGACTTAAAAAACAACACATCAGATCAAAACCTGTGGCCAATTCCTTGTTCACAGCAGTTGTTCTCCACCTGTACATTAGAATTACCTGGGGAATTAAAAAAAAATTACTACCAGTGCCTGTGCCCAACTCCAGGCTAGTTACTGTATCTCAGAAGCTCTTGGAGTGGATTCTTAGTGACAGTATTTTTTTTTACAGTTCCTGAGATGATTCTTATGTGCAGTGAGAGCTGAGATCCACTGGCCTAAGATATGAAAATGACTCATCAAAACAAGTTTCCTTTTGCAGGATGATCTGAATTCATTTTTGCTCTACCAGATGTGAGAAAAAAATCCAGTCCTTCAGTGCACAAGATTTGGATTTGAGCACACACCTGAAATCAGATGAATTAGAATACACGATATCAGTAAATATAGACCCATGATATAATAGGTTATCTATGGCCAGTTGACTCAGTTTTTGGAATGCAGTACTCATGAGGTCAGAAGAGTATATTCTGACCAATTAGAATGATTTCATTGCATATGTTGTTCCCATAACTGCAACCAAGATGAAGAGACCTAATACTGACTGTAAAGGCAACAAAGGCAGTGTGTAAATCAGTGTAATTTGATTCATTCACTCTGGGAAAGTTGGTTCTAGGAAGTTGCATCACAGACTAGTGCTACTACTAATTGCATTAGGATGAAGCACAGGCCATTGGCCCATTATGGTTTGTGCTGATTTGAGAAATAGAATATTTATACTTGAAGGACAGGACTCATAAGAGTGGGCCTTTTTTAGAGTAAATAAAGAGAAGGACAGGAAGATGATAAAGTTCCATGACACTCTTCTACCTACAGTAGCAGATCATGCCTGGTGTATCTGCCCAGGGTTATCCAATTTGCGTTCTAGAGGGTTAGGGAAAATTGTTACTCACTATAAGCAAGCCCCGTGGACCATCTCTTTTCTTAATTCATTTCTGAGAGTGGGAATTCTCTTGGAGAGATACATCATTCCATAAGTATCAAGAAGAATTACAGTCATCAGAGATAATATTTGCGTGATTTTTCTTCTTTGCCCAAACATGTGGCACTGGTATCATGCCTGGAAGCCAGGTATTCACAGTTCAAACAAGTTGTATGCTTCATATGCAAAGCTATGTAAAATTTTCTATTTGAAAACTGGCTTTTTAAAACATGACAGTAGCTTGAGATGTTACTTGCAAAGCTAACATCCTCTAGATTTGTTTTGGAGGGCAGGCATCAGTATGCCTACCACTTTCTTGCAAAAATGATTAACTTTGGAAGCTGAGATGGAACATGCATATCCTGTTGTTTTATTGCCCAAATGGGGTTAAATTCCTGATCCTCATTGGGGTTTCAGGTTCTGTAGAAAGCAATGGATAAAGAATTTCTACCATGAGTCATGATAAATGTAGTCGAAATTCTCCTTTGGATTCACATTCTATTGTTTATATTTTAGAGAGAAAATAATTGAGGCACACTGGAAGTAAATAATTTACCGAAGGTTGCATAAGTCAGCTGCTGAGTGCTAATAAATTCCCTGCTTTAACAAGAGCGATTTTTAGGGAGTGAAGGACTTATTTTTTTTTTTTTGGTACCAGTGATCGAACTCAGGATCTTCTGCTTTCAATGCAGGCGGCGGAACCACTGAGCTAAATCCCCGGCCCAGGACTTCCATTTTTTAAATAATATACTGTGTTGAATATCATAGAAGAACACATGTAGCCAACATCATTTTTTGCTTATTATTTTGGTAAAATGAATTAACTCAAAAAATGTTTGTTGGTTGAATGATGAATAACCTATTCCAGCAAATACTTTGATTGTACTCCCAATACAGATTCACGTTTACCCCCTCCTCCTGTAATTATGTTTGCACCAAGCTCAGCAGTTTCTTAGGAACAAATTAGAAATGACCCAACCTTTTGTTTTTACTCTACCAAGCTATTTCTGTCAACAGCACCAAAATTAGTTGTGATTTACACTTGAGATGATATAAACTTTGAGATAACACCAATATGAGTATACACTTATTACACATTCTGTTTTTAAATGAAGGGTGGAGGGATAGACGTGCCTGATTAAAAACCAGCCACTTTTGGGTTTTAGTTTCCTTCTCATGTTCTCCTTTCTTCCACCTATTCAATTGCCTACTTCCCAACTCTTCTGGCTAGGCATTAAGGGTATTTACCTTGACTGTGGCCTATTTAGTGCCCATGTAGTAGCTGGATATGCTATTAGCTGCCTCATTTTCTCTATCAAACTGTGAACTCTGTGATAGGAAAGACTGCATCTAAAAGCCTACTGCAGTTAATGTCTGACAAGCAGCGGTCTGAAAGGAATCAGCTATTTTGTTCAATAGACAGACACTGTGTTTCTTTTTCTAGGAACTTGGAGTTGAAGTGACTGCAGAAGGCCCCTAGGGATGGTGGGAATGGTGGGGATTTTGGGTGGAATGACAAGAGGGTGGAGAAAATGTGTTGGAGTATTTTTCAGTTCACACAATGGTTCAACCAAAATTGTGCTTTTGTGATGGATGTAAGATCCACTTCACTAGGACAATGACTTCAGTGTAGACTTTCCCCTAGCTTCCACCCATTAGGCTGCACCCTTCAATCCACCCAGCCTCTGAGTGCTCATAAACTGTTTTTCCACCTGTTTCATCTGACAGGTATTGTGCATTTTCTTGTGTGAAGCTGTTACTCTGTAGTCTACTGTAATTAGATTAGACAGTGGTGTTTTAATGATAGAATACGAAACAGAGGTTTGCTTGCAAACTTCATGTTTCAGATGAAAGGCTTTGGAACCCCCTGTGGACTGCCCTTCACCTTGTTTTAGGCATAATAGTTGTTTGCCTTTATATCTGTGATAAAATGAAGGCCTTCTTGCATAACCAGTTTTGAGCAAATGTCTGAAAACAAAAGGAAGTGCAGAGTTTAAATCCACAATGGAGGATTGCCTTGCTTGCATTTTTATATCTTTGGAATAAATCCTTTAACATGTCAATTATCTACTTGTAATAAAAATGTCTTTTGAACTTTTAGTCAATTTGATAGAATTGTCTCTGCTGGGTAATGAGAAGCAATTAGTTTCTGTAATGACTGTGAGTTATAATGTCTCTTCTCCATAAGTTTTTGCATGGTCAGTAGCCTACCATATTCTAGGGAATGATTTTGTCTTAGCCATTTGAGACTTCAGGGGTGAGCTGCTGTTACCACAGCACCCTCAGGGTTCCATGGAAAGCATTCTTCATTCTGCTGCCCCACTTAGCTTTGGTTTCTGATTCATTCATTGCTTCTTGCCCAGTAAATAACAACAACAACAACAACAAAACAATGTCTTTCAGTAGGGCACTTGGACTCTTCTTATAACCATCTGTGTAACCTTTTAAATCTTCTTTTTGTCATTGCAGACTGAAAATTATTCTTTTGACTCCAACTACGCGAACAGCCGAGCCCATTTAATCAGAAGGTATGTTAGATTGCTTGCCTATATCTACAGCTAATCTCGATTTAACATACAAAGCAAAACAGATTAAATTTTTTGAAAGGTATGCTCTTTTGGATTTTAAGATGAATACCTGTATTCTTATTGGAGAAAGTCTGGAAAATTCATAAAAATATAAAAAGTAAATAAACATTACCAGTTATTCCATTACTAAAAGGTAATCAGTGTTGGTATTCTTTTTCACTTTTGGTATTTTAACATATTCCTTTCCATAAAAATGTATGTATAAATACAGAAATTAACACTGAGGTTATATTAAAATATAATTTTGTTGATTTAGAAATATTAAAAATATTAGAGAATATTCATATTGATATCAAAATTCTTGTTGCTGTTTACTTTATTTCCTTTTTTTACTGGTACATATTTGGCATACATAGTGATCATATTCAACATGGGGAATTTGTACCTGTACATAATATCTCAATTCCTCTTTTTTCCCATTCCCCTACCATCCCTTCAATCCATCTTCCCTTCCTCATTTACAAAAGTTTGTTTCCATTTTTTCTTTCCATTCTCTTTTTTAAAATCCCGTTTCCCTTCTTTCTCTTCCCTCTTCCTCCCTTGTTCCCCTTCCCATTTGTATTGCTGTTTACTTTAAATAAAGGGAAGCCGTAACATTTTTTTCTCACATGACATTTTTTTCTCCAATGTGTTATGAGATTGCTATTTTGACAAATTTGAAATTTTAAGGAATTTTAATGACAGATAAACTGTCTTTTATAATAACTTTTTTAGATAAGAGATGAAAAGAAATTTGCCTGGATCAATACTTATTGAGGTATTTTGATGTCTTTCAGATGAAACATCCAAAGTTGACATCTATATGATTGGTCGGTCATAATTTATTTATCCATGGGGCCATAATGCATGTGAACACAGGGCTGAATACTGACAAGAAAGATTCTAACTGGTGCATGGGCACCAAATAGAAAGAAGGCAGGGGTATTGAGAAGCCCTCTAAGGCGAAAGAACTAAGCAAAGTAGAGTATCACTTCTGCAGAATACTCTAATATTGACTATTCACATACCTTTATTATTTTTCCTTGTAAATAACACCTTGAATGATCCAGTGGTTATTGTGTAGCTAAAATTAAACATTGAGTATGTTTCTTAAGATAATAGAAATGAAATAGGCAAGCAGGGTATGTTACAGATTCAGTAGACATCTGAAAATTCTGTTATGTTGCTGGTTTTGAACTCATAAATTTACATCACAAGACAAGTAAGATTCAAAGAATAAACTAGCTCGTACAAGAACTTGAATTCATATCTAATTTATGTTATGATGCTGCAGTAACCCTGGAAAATATGTTAGGTTTTTCTGCATTGGTCTGGGATAGATGGTGATCTTAAGTGATGAACAGTAGTCATCTGAAAATGAATAATCCTGTATTATCACTCACAGAATAATTTGGAATTTTTCTGAGGGGTTAGGAAGAACCCACTTAGAATATTTTATTGGCCTACAGAATAAAACAAAAGGCAAAGAATTCAAAATTACCTGACCAATTTATTTTAGGAAGAAAGAAAAAACTTATGTGCACTGATTAGAGTGGCTTTGCAGCAGAAATCTGCCTTTCTTTTCGGCTTTAGCATTGTTATTTTCAGCTTATTTTTTACTATGTGCTTGCAGTACATAGAGATTGCATTCATTTTGAGGAACTGTTACATATACATATCACATTGGAGCATATTTACTCTCCCTTTCCCCACCTTTCTACTCCTTTCTGACCCATTCCCCAGATCACCTTCCCATCTCCACAAAGTCAACCTCCCTGTTTCCTACCATCTGTCTTTTATTTTGCACTTAAATTATTTATATTTTGAGTTTCTCATATTATAGAAACCATGTGATATTTAACCTTCTGTGTCTGATTTATATCTCTTAGCATATATTCTCAAGATCCATCCATTTTCCTAAATATGACTCAAATTTATTCTTCTTTAGGGCTGAATAGTACTGCACTGTGTATATACTGTGTACCATTCATCTTTTCATTTATATATTCATTCATATATATATATAATTTCTCATTCATTCATCTGTTGAAGAGTTTATAGGTCATTGTTATAATGTACCTATGGTGAATTGTAGTTCTGTAAACATAGTTATTCATGTATCACTGAAAATTCTGTTATGTTGCTGGTTTTGAACTCATAAATTTAACTCTTGATGATTTTAACGCTTTCTAGAAGATACCCAAGTAAATGTATAGGTGGGTCAAATGGAATTTCTTTTTTTGAGGAATCTCCATACTGATTTCCATAATGGTGGAACTAGTTTACATTCCCAACAAAATATATAAGGGTTCTTTTTTCCCACAACCTCACCTTCATTTTTGCTTTTTGAGTCCTTGATGATAGCCATTCTTATTGAAGTAAGAATTTCAGTGTTGTTTTTCATTTCTCTAAAGACCAAAAACTCTGAACATTTTTTAATGTATTGGTCATTTGTACCTTTTCTTTTGAGAAGTAACTATTCATTTCAAATGACCATTTTTATTGGATCTTGTAATTTGGGGGGTCTAATTATTTTTTTTGTTTTTTATATATTGTAAATATTATTCCTTTTTCCTAGAAGTAGCTGATGAATTTTTTTCCCATTCTGCAGATAGTCTCTTCACTCTGTTTGTTGTTTCCTTTGCTGTGCAGAAGTTTTTAAATTTGTAACAATCACATTTGTTGATTTTTGGTGTTATAACTTGTACAATTGGAGTTCTGTTCAGAAAGTCATTGCCTATGTCAGTATCGTCAAGAATTTTACCAATCTTTTTCTCCCAGCAGATTCAGTGTTTCTATTTTTATATCTTGTTCTTTGATCCATTTCAATATTACTTTGGTACAGGGTGAGAGATATGCATTTTAGGTTCAATCAGTTTTCCCCACAACCACTTATTAAAAAGAGGGTATATTTTCTCCAGCATATATTATTTACCCCTTTCTCAAATATAAGGTGGCCGAATGTGCTTGTGATTGTTTCTGCATCCTCAACTCTACTCCATTGTTCAACATGTCTATTTTTGTGCCAGTGCCATGCTGTTTTTATTACTTTAGCTTTGTAGTATAATGTGAAGTCTGGAATTTAATGCCTTCTGTTTCTTTGCTCTTGTTGCTCAGTATTTTAGTTTAATTTTTTGAGACAAGATCTTGCTGTGTAATTCAGGCTGGCCTTGAACTTACTATGTAGGCCAGGTTGGTCTTGAACTCATGGAAATCCTCTTGCCTCAGCATCCCAAGTACTGGGATTACAGATGTGCTCCACCAGGCCTGGTTCTTGTTGTTAACTATTGCTTTGGCCATTCTGGATGTTTCCTAGTTTCATATAAATGTTAGCATTGAGTTTTCTAGTTCTGTAAAGAATGCTGTTGGTATTTTGATTTGAATTTCATTAAATCTACATATAACTTTTGATAATATGGCCAGTTCTACATTATTGGTTCTGCCTATCCTAAAGCAGGAGATGTCTTTTTATTGTCTAATGCCCTCTTCAATCTCTTTTTTCAGAGCACTATACTTTTTATTGTAGAGGACTTTTACTTCCTTGTTTAGATTAATTCCTAGATATCTGATTTTTAAAAAGCTACCGTGTATGGGATTATTTTTCCAATTTCTTTGTTGGTGCGGGCATTATTGGTGTACAGAAATATTATTGATATTTGTGTGTTTATTTTGTATCTTGTTACTTTGCTGAATTTGTTTATTAGTTGTAAGCATCTTCTGGTGGAGTTTTTGGATCTTCTGTGTAAAGAAGCATGTCATCTGAAAATAAAGATAGTTTTCTTCTTTTCCTACTTTTATTCATTTTATTTCTTTCTCTTGTTTGATTGGACTGACTTAATATTTTGAGTATTGTATTGAACAGAAATGCTGAGAGTGGGCACCTTTGTGTTGCTTCTGATTTTAGAGGGAATGATTTTTTTTCATCTTTTCCCATTTAGTATGATGTTGGCTGTGGGTTTGTCATAAATGGTTTATAGTAATTTACAGTAACATTCCCCTATACCTATTTTGATCAGGGCTTTCTAAAGAATGGGTGTTGAATTTAGCTAAAAGCTTTTTATGGATCTATTGAAATGATCTAGTGATTTTTGTCCTTATTTCTGTTTATGTGGCGTATTATATTTATTAATTTGTGTATGTTGAACCATCTTTGTATCACTGGAATGAGGCCAATAGTATCATGATGTATGATCTTTTTAATGATTGTTTGCATTCTGTTTGCTAGTTTGTGTTGAGGAATTTTGCATCTATGTTCATTAAAGAAATTGACCTGTGGCTTTCTTTCATTTTTTTTATTGTTGTTGTGTCATAGTTTGGTTTACATATCAGGGGAATGCTAGCTTGAAGGAATAAGTTTGGCAGTGTTCCTTCTCTTTCAATTGCAAGGAAGAGTTTAGGAGTGTTGACATTAGATCTTCCTTGAAGTTCTGGTAAAATGCAGCAGTAAATCCATTGGGTCCTAAGCTTTTGTCAGTTGATAGAGTTTTTATTCCTGCCTCAATTTAATTTCTTTTTATTTGTGTATTCTGGATTTTTATGTCTTCTTCGTTCAATTTTGGTAATTCACATGTGTCTAGGAGTTTATCTGTTTCTTCTAGAGTCTCCAATTTAATGGAATATACATTTTCAAAATAGTTTCTTTTAATACTCAGGCTCTGTGATACTTTGTGATTTTCTATTTTTCATTTCTAATTTCATTGATATAAATATTTTCTCTCCTTTTCTGTTGAGATTGACTAAGGATTTATCAATCTTGTTTCTTCATTAAAAGAGCCAACTCTTTGATTCATTGGTCCTTTGTATTGTTTGGTGTTATCAATTTCATTAATTTCCATTCTGATCTTTACAATTTGTTACCTTCCACAAGTTTTGGATTTGGATTGCTCTTTTTCTTGGGACCTTGAAAAGCACCATTAGGTTATTCATTTACTATCTGTATTTTCCTAATGTAGGCATTCATTTTTATTGTCATCCATCTTAGAACTCTTTATTTTATTCCGTAGATTTTGTTACTTTGTGCTGTCATCATCTTTTAATTCTCGAATATTTGAAATTTGTTTCCTTATATTTTTTCTATGAGAACTTGTTTTTCCAAGAGGGTATTATTCAATGTCCCTGTGTTTGTATAGTTTCTGTGGTTTCTTTTGCTCTTGATTTCTAGTTATACTCCATTATGATCTAATAGGATATGATATGATCTCAATTCTTTTTATTTAAGCATGCTTTATTACCTAAGACATGGTGTATTTTGGAGAAATGTTCATGTTCTGGTGAGAAAAGTATAGATATATTTTGCTCTTGTTGAACAAAATACTCTGTAGGTATCTGTTAAATCCATTTGTTTGATTATGTGATAATTCTTTGTTGTTGTTTTTTTTCTGGTTGACCTGTGTATATGTCAGTGGGATATTGATGTCCCTCAGTATGATTGTATTGGTCTTATCTGTCCTTTCATGTGCAGTAGTATTTGTTTTATCAAATTGGATGTGCTACTATTCGGTGCATCTATATATATATATGATTATATTTTATTATTACATGTTTGCAACACATGAAGTTTAGATTTATCTTAGGAATAAATGTACATAACATATTTTGATTCTTTTTTATTCTCTTTCCCCTCCCCACCCTGTTCCCTCGCTCCATCTCTAGATCCACTTTCATCATTTTCATTATTACAGTTATAGTAAGTCTCTGACTTATGAACATTTGAGTTGCAAACTCTCACAGATAGGAATGGACCTTGTATTACAGATATTGGTAGATGTGAACAAATCACAGAAGTAGCTCGCATGTCTGCTGGATATTGTCACAGTTGTGCTTCTGTGTGCTTACTGTACAGTGAGATAGTGTACAGTAGTAAAGTGCTCAATCAGAGCCCAGGATGTCCAAAAGCAAGAGGAAAAATAGTGGTGATATGAAGGGGACTGCTAAGAAGCACAAAGCAATAACCATGGAAACAAAAGTGAAAATAATTGAGAGATTGGACCAAGGCAAAAAGGTGGTAGATGTTGCTCATTCTTATAATGTAAATTGTTCGACCATTGCAACAATTCCAAAAAAGAAGAAGATCATGGAACATGAGAAGTTTTTTTTTATGCTTTACATTGTATATTTTTGCCAAAAGTGTAAAGGACTCACTTTGTTGGACATAGGAATGATTCTGAGTTATGAATGTTCTCCCAGAACGGAACTTGTTCATAAGTCAGAGACTTACTGTATTGTTGCTTTTAAAATCATGCTTATGACATTTAATGTTTACATTAATTTTGGGTATTTGGTATATGTATGAGACATCTTGAATCTTTTATACCCCCTTTCCCTCCCCTCCCTCCCCTCACCATCAGTTTCTAGGACCCCATCCTGTTTGCAAATGATCTGTCTCTCTTTCAGTCAATCTTTTATTTTGTACTTTATTTGTACTTGGCAGTATTCAAATGAGAGAAGCCACATGATCATTAAGCTTGTGTGTCCCCTTTATTTCACTTAACATTATGCTTTCCAGATGCATCAATTTTTCCACAAATGCCTTGAATTTATCCTTCATTATAGCTGAGAAGTATTCTATTATGTATAGATACAACATTTTCTTTATCCATTTAAATTTTGATGGATATCTAGGCTACTTCCAGGATTTTCCTATTATGGATTATGCTGTTATGAACATTGGTATGCATGTATCTCTTCTGTAACATGTTATGTTTAACTCTTTTGGGAAAATGCCTAGAAGGGGAAGAGCTAACTCAAACAGAAATTTTACTTTTAGTTCTTTGAGAAATCTTCACACTGATTTCCACAATGGTTGCAGTAGTTTATATTCCCAACAACAATGTTGAAGAGTTCCTTTTTCTTCACAGCCATGCCAACATTTATTATTTGATTTCTTGATGATTGCCACTCTTTGTGATATAAGATGAAATCTTAGTGTTGTTTTAACTTGCATTTTTCTAAAAGCCAGAAATGTTGAATATTTTTTCATGTTTATTGGGCATTTGAACTTCTTATGAGAAGTGTCTATTCATTTGGTGTCCAATTTCTTTTCTTTTCTTTCTTTCTTTCTTTTTTTTTTTTTTTTTTTTTTTTGGTACCGGGGATTGAACTCCGGAACCACTGAGTGAAATCCCTGGCCCCTCCAATTTCTTGATTTGATCTTTTAAAATTTGATCCTTTTTGATTTTGGTTTGGTAGATGGTGAGAGATATGGATGAGGCTTCAATCTTCTACGTATAGTTTCCACAGTACCATTTGCTAAAGAGTCTGTCTTTCCTCTACCATATGGTTTTAGCCCCTTTGTCAAAGATCAAATAGATGAAAGTGGGGATGTTTCTGCATCTCGTATTCTGTTCTGTTGATATACATGTCTGCTTTATGCCAATATCATGGTATTTTTTACCACTGTAGTTTTGTAGCATAACTTAAAGTGAAGTATTGTGATGTCTCCTACTTTGCTCTTGTTGCTTAGGATTGCTTTTGCATTAAATCTATATATCAGTTTTGGAAATATGGCCATTTTGGTTCTGCCTATACAGAAACAGGGGACATCTTCCCATTTTCTGATGTCCTCTTCAGTCTCCTTTTCCAGAGTACTGTAGTTTTCATTGTAGAGGTTTTTCACTTCTTTGATTAGGTGAATTCCTAGGTATTTAAATTTTCTTTATGCTATTGTGAATGGTATTGATTTATAATTTATTTCTTAATGAGTTCATTGTTGGTGTGCACACATGCTATTGATTTTTGTGTGTTGATTTTGTAACCTCCTATATTGCTGAAATTAGTTATTAATTCTAAGAGTCTTTTGTTGGCATTCTTTGGGTCCTCCATGTAGAGCATCATGTCATTTGCAAATAATGATAACTTTTTTTCCTTTCCTATGAATGTATATTCCTTTTATTTCTTTCTCTTGCCCAATTGCTTTGGCTAATGTTTTGAGTACTATGTTGAAGAGAAGTGGTGATAGTGGACATCCTTGATTCCTGATTTTAGAGGGAAAGCTTTCAGTTTTTCCCCATTTAATATGATACTGCCAGAAGGTTTCCCATAAATGGCTTTTATCGCATTTAGATAAGGTCTTTCTATACCTGTTTTCTTCAGAGGTTTTATCATGAAGGGGTATTAGATTCTGTTAAAAGCTTTTTCTCAATCTATTAATATGATCATGTGGATTTTGTTCTTGCTTCTTTTTATGGGATATACTTCATTTGTTGATTTGCATATGTTGAACCATCTTTGCAAAAACTGTGATGAAACCTATTTGGTCATGTTGCATGAACCTTTTTTATGATATGTTGAATTCTATTTGCCAGTGTCTTATTGAGGATTTTTGGATCTATGTTCATTAAGGAGATTAGCCTACAGTTTCCTTTTCAGTTGGGCCTTTGTGTGGTTCTGGGATCAGAGTTATGCAGGCTTCCAGAAATCAGTTTAGAAGCATTTCTTCCCTTTCAGTTTCCCTGGAGAGATTGAAGAGTATTGGTGATATAATGTCCTTAAATGTTTTGTAGAATTTAGAAGTGAACTCATTAGGTGCTGGGCTTTTTTTAGTTGGTTGGTTTTTTTATTATTGCCTCATTTCATTGCTTGTCATTAGATTATTCAGTATTTTTTTGTCTCTTGGATTAGTTTTGGTAATTTGTATGATTCTAGATATCTGTTCATTTCTTCAGTATTTTCCAATTTGTTGAAATAGAATTTTTCATTTTAGTTACTATATTCTGTATTTTGATGGTGTCGTTTGTGATTTCACCTTTCTGATTTCTAATTGCATTGATGTGAGTCTTTTTTCTCTTTCTTTTGGTATGTTTGGCTAAGTGTTTATCTATTTTGTTTGTTCTTTCAAAGAACTAGCTCTTTGAGTCTTTGTATTTTTTTAAATGTCAAATTCATTAATTTCTGCTCTGATCCTTATGACTTCCTCCTTTAAATTCCATTTAGGCTTAGATTGGTGTCTTTTCCTCATATCTTGAGGTTCATAATTAGGTTATTTATCATTTGGCCTCTGTTTTTCTAATGTGAGCATTGATTACAATACTATTTCATCTTAGGACTGCTTTCCTTGTCTTCCACAGGTTCTGGTGTGTTGTACTGGCATTGTCATTTGATTCCAAAATTTTTAAAATTTGTTTTCTTGACTTCTTTTGTTACTCATTGGGTATTCAGAAGTGTGTTGTTAAGTTTCCAGGTATTTCTATATTTTTCTGTGGTTTCTTGTGTAACTCATTTCTAGTTTCATTGCACAATGGTCTGATTTTGATTCTTTTATATTTATTTAAGCAGGCTTTATGGACTAGTATGTATTGTATTTTGGAGAAAGTTCCATGTGCTTCTGAGAAGTATATTCAGTTGTATTAGGGTGGTACACTCTATAGATATCTATTAAGTCCATTTGTTCAATGAAATGGTTTAGCTATGATATGTCTTTATTGATTTTTTGTTTAGTTGATGTGCCTTTTTGTGAAAGAGGGGTATTGAGGTCACCCACTGTGACTGTGTTAGTTTTTATTTGATATTTTATGCTAGCAGTATTTGTTTTTATGAAGATAAATGGTTCAATATTCAATGTATATGTATATTTACAATTGTTATTTCTTCCTGTTGGATTATTCCTTTAACTAGTACTTTCTTTGTCTCTTCTAATAAGTTTTAGCTTGAAGTTTACTTTGTCTGAGAGTAGAATTGCTACCCCTGAGTGTTTTCAGGGTTGTGGTGTATGAAATATTATTTTCCATCTTTTTATTTTTAGACTATGAGTATCTTTCTGGATTAGATGACTTTCTTTAATGGAACAGACTGGATTTTGTTTTTTATCTGGTTGGACAATATATGTTTTTTAATTAGGGAGTTGAGGCTATTGACATTGAGAGTTATTATTGAAATGTATTGATTTATTCCTATCATTGTACTCTGTTTTTTCTTTTTGTTTCTCTATTCACCTTGCTTCGTATATTCTTTCCATCTAGATTTTTGGCTTTGTTGGCTTCATTGTCTCTAGGATACTCTTGAGTATTTTCTGGAATGCTGGTTTGGTGCTTATAAATCTCTTGAGTTCTTCTTTTTCATGAAATGTCCTAGCTTCTCAATCTATTTTGAAAGAAAGTTTTTTGGGTATGTTAATTTGCATTGGAATTTGTTCACTTTTTGGCTTTTAGGGCTTGAAATACTTCACCCCAGACACTACTAGACTTTAGTGTGGAGAAGTGTGCTGTGAATCTAATGTGTTTAATTTTGCATGTGATTTTTTTGCTTTCCTCTGACAGCTTTAAAAAAAAATTTTATTGGACATTTGGAATTTTAAATTATATGTGTCATGAGGTACTTTTTTTCTCATTGTAGTTTGTTGGTATTCTGTAAGCCTAGCTTACATGTATGTTGAATTTTTCCCTCATACTTGGGAAGTTTTCTATTATGATTTTTGCAAATGAATTTTTTATTCCATGTGTGTTGTCTTCTCCAACACCACCGATTAGTCTTAGTTTTATCTTCTTAGTGTCATCTAGTAGCTGTTGGATGACTGCTTCTTTTTCTCTTTTGGTTTATGAAGCTTCTCTGAGTAATCATAATTTATCATTTTGCTCTCAATTTCAGAAACCCTGTCTTCTCATTGGTCATTTATGTAATTTATGAATTCTATACAATTTGTATATCCAGTATTTCTCTCCAGTACATTTTTATGGAGTCACTCTCTGTTAAATTTGTCATTCATGTTTTGAACTCTTTTCATCAGCTCTTCCAGTTTTTTATTTCTTTCTCCCATATCCACGCTGGTCATTTTGTAAGATAATTCCATAAACTTTTGGGTTATATCATCTTTGAACTTGCCAAGTTTCTTTAACTCTTCTTTAATCAATTTGTAAAGCTCTGCTACCCAGTGTTTCCTTTCCTCTCCATTGGTACCCCCTCATTCTGCATTCAGAGAGTTGGGAGACCTTGGGGATGCCTTCTGTTGCCATATATATATATA
>NW_004624902.1:2442840-2470322 GCF_000247695.1 Heterocephalus glaber
TTTTCCTGGTCACTAATTGCAATCTTATCTTCTAAATCTGAAATTCTGTCCTCACATTGGCTCATTCTGCTGTGCAGACTTTCAATGGAGTTTTTAATTTCCTGGAAATTTGTTTGCATCTGTTTTATGTATTCCATTTGTTTCCTGTGTTGGGATTCCATTATGTTCCTTAGCTCCTCTATTTTTTTATCTGTGCCCTCTCTAGATTCATTAATCATGTCTTGCACTATGGGCACAATCTCTGTTGTTATCTGAGAAATTATTTCTGATTTCATTTTTTCCAGATCCTCTTTTGTTACCAGTTCAGGGAGTCCAGGTGGTTGAATATCATTGTGTTCCATCTTGTTTCCCTTCATGGTTGTTCTAGGTGATCTGAAGTCTGGTTTTGAGACTTGTTTACATGTCTTCTCATTTCAACGGGGGTGGGGAGTGCTGCTGGCACCTGCATGGCTCACCTTCTCTGTGCTCATGGTGGGGAAGGAGGCCGGGAAGCCTCCTCTTGTGCGCTGGGAGTGGATCACCTCCTCTGAGAGAATGTATTTTATATCATTGTATTAGGAAGTTTGGATCACCTTGGATTTCATGTCTGGCTCTTCCTATAACCTTTCTAATTTGCATATTACTGTTGCATTTTTCTTTTCACATATGTGAACATATGATTGATGGAGAATCTTAGGATTTTCAAAATAAATATAATTTTAGGCATCTGTTAATCTTTTTCCTGAGCAAGAATGTTTTGTTCAGTGACCTTGTATTGTTTTTTCATTGTTTGAAGTACAGGTACAAACTATTTTTGTTCCTCCTTTTCTGAGAGACACTTGACCAACGTGCTTCTTCAAATTGCCAAGTTTCTTTTGGATTTGTTCTTATAACTCTACTGCAGCTCAATAATGCTCAGTGTGAAAGCAAGGGTGCTCTCTAACTTGACTATGGGCCAAGTGTCTTAATTTTCTAACTTTTCTCTGAGAACTGTCCTAGGCATTGGAATCCAGAATCTCTGCATTCAATGAAAAAGGAGAATATAGAGGGGAAAACTCATGTCTTCGTTAACTGGAGAATTTGGATTTTTTTTTTCATTATGGGGCATTGGACCCATGGCTTTTGCACTGAGCTATGTCCCTATACTCTTTTTACATTTTATTTTGATATAGAGTATCACTAATTTGCCCAGGCTATTTTGAACTCATTATCCTTCTGCCTCAGCCTCCCAGAGTGCTGGGATTACAGACCTGGGCCACTGTATGCAGCTGATTTGTGTTTTGATTCCCCAACCAAACACATTGGAGACCTGGGTCAGAATGGTGGTATTCTGGATCATTATCAATGCTGATATGTTTCTTACCATGTCTACAACCAGGGGCCAGGTATTTAGCTCAGTGGCTCCACCGCTTGCCTTGCAAGTGCAAGGACCTGAGTTTGATCCCCGGTAACAAAAAAAAAAAAAAAAAAAAAAAAGAAAGCCATGTTTATAAC
Source organism: Heterocephalus glaber (assembly GCF_000247695.1). Next base: position 2,444,314 of record NW_004624902.1, read on the forward strand.
CACATCAGTAGGTTGATAAATTGGCTGAATTGAAATTCCTGGTTTCGACCCCACTGAATTACAAATTTATTTGTCATCCACTGTGCCCATGAATTCACATGTCTCAGATTATTTATGATACTTGGGTTCTTGTCATGGCCTCCCAGAAAAGGTGATGGGAAAAGTTTGTTTATTAGTACATGTTTGCTATACATAATAATTACATTTATCTTGGGGGAATCGTTATGTATATATATTACATCTTGTTCATTTTTCTCCCCTTTCTCCACCCTGTCTTCTCCTCTCCCTATTCCTCAAATGTCCTTCACATCTCAACTGAGCCTACCTCCCTGTTTCCTAACATCTCTTTTGTTTTGCTCTTTAAATTATTTATATTATAGGTTTCTGATATGAGAGAAACCATGTGATATTTAACCTTCTGTGTCTGATTTATTTAATTTAATATTATGGTCAAGATCTATTCATTTTCATGCAAATGAAATTTTCATTCTTTATGGTTGAGTAGTATTATTCCCCACAACCTTGCCAACATTTGTTGTGTTTTGAGACCTTGATGATAGCTACTCTTACTGGGGCAAGTTGGACTCTCAGTGTTGCTTTGATTTTCATTTCTGTAATGGCCAAAGAGGTTGACCTCTTTTTCATGAACTTACCGATGATTTGCATTTCTTCTTTTGAGAAGTTTCTGTTCATTTCAATTACCCATTTATTTATTTATTCTTTCATTTTGAGGTTTAGCTTTTTATTGTCTTGAGACAGAATCTTACTTTGTAGTTCAGGCTGGCCTTGAACTGACTATATAGCCCAGGGTGGCCTTGGACTTGCTGTAGTTCTCCCACTTCAGCCTAAGTACTGAGTTTACAAGTGTACAACACCACACCAGGCTGGGGGTCTAATTTTTTTGAGTTCTTTATATAATCTAGATATTAGTCACTTGTTTTAGGAGTAGCTGAGAAATGAGAAAATTTTTTTTTCTCATTTTATAGGTTGTCTAATGATTCTGTTTTTTGTTTTCTTTGCTCTGCAGAAGCTTTTTAATTTGGTATCATCCCATTTGTTATTTCTTGGTATTATATCTTTTACAGATGGGATTCTTTTCTGAAAATCCTTGTCTATACCTACCTACGTCTTCAAGAGATTTACCAAGTTTTTCTTACAGACGTGGAGTATTTTCCTATCTAGGTCTAGATCCATTTTGATTTTATTTTGGTACAGGGTAAGATATGGATCTACATTCAATCTTCTGCATGTGGATAACCAGTTTTCCTAGCATCATTTGTTCAAGAGGCTATCTTTTCTCTATCATATGTTGTTGGCCCCTTTATCAGCTATCCATGGCTGAAGGTGCTTGGTGTTGTATCTGCATCCTCTCTTCTATGCCAGTGGCCAACATGTCCATTTTTGTGTCAGTACCACGCTTACTGTTGCATTGTAGTGTAACCAGAAGTAGAGAATTATAATACCACTTGTTTTGCCCTTATTGTTCAGGATTGCTTTGAACATTTTGAGTCTCTTCTAGTTATACACAAATTTTAAGACTGATTTCTCTAGTTCTGTGAAAAATCCTTATGATATTGTGATTAAAATGGCATTAATTCTCTAAGTTTTTATAATATGGCAATTTTTACAATATTGATTCTGTCAATCTGAGAACAAAGACTGTCTTTTCATGTTCTAATGTTTTCTTCTGTCTTTTTCAGACTACTATAATTTTCATTATAGAGGTCTTTCATTTCTTTGTTTAGGTTAATTCCTAGGTATTTAATTTTTTTGAAGTTATTGTAAATGTGATCATTTTCCTTATTTCTTCCATGGTCGGTTCATTATTGGTTTTTCAGAAACACTATTGATTTCTGTCTGTTGAGTTTGTATCCGGCCACATTGCTGAGCTTGTTTATTAGCTCTAAGATCATGATTCTTCTATGTAAAGGTTCGTGTCATCTACAAATGATAATTTGACTTCTCCCTTTCCTATACATATCCCTTTTATTTCTTTCTCTTGCTTAATTGGTCTGGTGAAATTATTGAACAGAATTATTGAACAGTGAGGGTGGACACCCTTGTCTTGTTGGTCATTTTAGAAGGAATGCTTTCAGGTTTTCCCCCTTTACTATTATATTGGCAGTGGGTTTGTCATTTGTCTATTTAAAGTAATGTCCTTCTATACCTATTTTCATCAGGATATTTTTTATCATGAATGGGTGTTAGATTTTGTCAAAGACCTTTTCTACATATATTGAAATGATCATGCAATTTTTACCCTTATTTCTGTTTATGTGGTGTATTACTTTTATTGATTTACATATGTTGACTTCCCTGGAATGAAGCTGACTTGATTATGATGTATGATCTTTTTAATGATTTGTTGCATTCTCTTTGCAAATACCTTGTTGAGGTATATTTGCACCCATGTTCATTATGGAAATTGGACTTTTTTGTTGTTAATTTGTTTTAAATTTTTAGAAAGTAATTAATTTTATTGGTACATATTAGATATACATAATGATCACATTCAACTTAGGCAATTTGTACCTGTACATGATATATCTTGATTCATCTTTTCTTCCCATTCCCCTTCCTTCCCTTCAACCCTTCTTTCCCTCATTTACAAAAGCTTTGTTTACAGTTTTTTCCTTTTTTCTCTTTTCCCTTCCTTCATTTCCCCTTCCTCCTCTTAGTTCCCCTTCCCATTTGAACATTTTCTTTCTGTTTCACAATATCTATTATACATTTTGGTTCTTACATACCCTTTCAGTTTCTCATACCAGATAAACCATGCAATATTTGAACATGTGTGTACAATTTATTTCACTTAAGAGTATGGTCTCAAGGTGCATCCATTTACCTAGAAATGTCTCAAATTTATCCTTCTTTATGGTGAAGTGGTACTCCATTGTATAAAAAAACCACATTGGGCCAGGGATTTATCTCAGTGGTTCTGCTGCCTGCCTCGCAAGCGCAACGTAGTGAGTTCGATCCCCAGTACAAAAAAAAAAAAAAAAAGAAAGAAAGAAAAAAAAACCCCACATCTTCTTTATCCATTCCTTGGTTGATGGGCCTTGGGGCTGTTTGCAAGATTTAGCTATTACAAATTTTGCTGCTATAAATATGGGTGTGCATATATTGCTGTGATATGATTCTTTTAATTCTATCAGGAAGATACCAAGAAGGAGAGTAGCTGGGTCAAATGGAACCTCTAGTTTCAGTTTTTTGAGGAATCTCTAAAGTGACTTCCACAGTGGTTGCACCCATCTACACTCCCACCAACAGTGGAGGAGTTCCTTTTCCCCACAGCCCTGCCAGCATTTGTTATTCGTGGCCTTTGTTGAATCCTCATTTGCTTTTCCTATCAGGGCAGTACCAACTTGAAGGAATAAATTTTGCAGTGTCCCTTCTCTTTTAATTTCATGGAAGAATTTGAGGAATATTGGCATTAATTCTTCCCTGGTTGTGGTAAATTTCAGAGGTGAATCCATTGGTTTTGAGCCTTTCTCAGTTGGTAGGATTTCTTTCATTTACTCCTCAATTTCATTTCCTATTATTAGTCTGTTTAGAGTTTTTATATCTTTGGTCTTTTTTTGGTAACTCATATGTTTCTAAGAATTTAGCCATTTCTTTTAGAGTCTCGAATTTATGGAAATATGATTTTTCTAAGTAGTTTCTTATATTCCTCTGAATTTTGGTAGTATTCTTTGATTTTGCCTTTTTTTCTTTTACAATTGCATTGATATAAATATGTTCCCTTTTTTTGGTATGACTAAGGTTTTATCAAATTTTTTTATCCTTTCAAAGAATCAACTCTTTGATATGTTGATCCTTTGTATTTTTGAGAATTTATTTATTTATTTATTTATTGGTACTGGGGATCGAACTTGGGACCTTGTGTTTGTGAGACAGGTGGCAGAACCACTGAGCTAAATCTCCAGCCCTATTTATTTTTAGTACATGTTTAAAGTACATAATGATCACATTCATCATGAGGAATTTGTACATGTACATAACACATCTTAATTCTTTTTTGCCCCTGTCCCCTCCCCTCCTTCTAACTCATTTTCCCCTCCTTATGTACAAAAGCTCTGTTTCTGTTTTTTCCTTCAACTCTTTTATCCTTTATATTCCCTTTCCCATCCTTCTGTCCTCCTTCCCCATCTTTTGTTCCCCTTCCCATTTGAAAAAGTTCTTCCTACTTCCTAATATCTATTTTCTATTCTGCATCTTATTTATACTTTGGCTTTCTCACACAAGAGAAATGTGAAATTTAAACTTGTGTGTCTGATTTATTTCGGTTAAGTTTATGGTCTCTAGGTGCATCCATTTATCTAAAAATGCCTCAAGTTGTATTGTTTCTTATAAGTCTCTATTTCATTAATTTCTGTTCTGATCTTTTCAAGTTTCTTCTTTGTAGCAGTTTAGATTTGGATTGCTCTTGTTTTTCTAGGACCTTGAAATGTATTACTAGCTTATTTTGACTCATTCTGTTTTTCTAATGTGGATATTCACAACCATAAACTTCTCTCTTAGAGCTGCTCTCATTGTGTGCCATAGTTTTTCTTAGGTTGTGCTTTCATTGTTGTTTAAGGATAGGAATATTATATTTTTCCCTACTTTCTTCTGTGACACATTTATTTTTCATGAGTATATTATTTGAGTCCATATATTTGCATAGTTTCTGTCGCTGTTTATTTCTGAATTCTTTACATTATAACCCAATAGAGTTCAGGAGATTATTTCAAATCTTTGGTATTCAAGCATGCTTTGTGACCTAAAATATATTCTATTTCAGATAAAGTTCCGCTTGCTGAAGAGAAAAATGTGTATTCTATTTTTGTTGGATGAAACATTCTATAGATACCTATTAAGTCCATTGATTTGATGGTGTAGTTCAACTCTTTGATATTTCTTTGGTTTTTGTTTTTGTTTGTTTGTCTGGTTTATCTGACCATTCATCATAATGGAATACTGAAATCTCCCACTATGATTATATTGATATCTGTCTGACCATCTATTTCTGGTAGCATTTGTTTTATGAGGTTGGGTGTTCCAGCATTCCATGAATATATATTCACAATTTCTATCTCTTCATATTAACCATATGCAGTGACATTCTTTGTTTCTTCTGATCAGTTTGGCTTGAGTCCACTTTGTTTGAAAATAGGATAGCTACTCCAGTTTGCTTATTGACTTCTATTGCATAGAGTTTTACTGTTTTCCACTTTCAGTCTATATGTTTCTTTGTGGATGAGGAGTCTTTTGTAGATAATATAGAGTTGCTTTTCATTTTTTGATCCAACCTTTCTATCTGTGTCTTTATTGGGGAATTAAGAACATTTACATTGAGAGTTATTACTGAAAATTGTTTAGTGAATCCTGTCATTGCATTATTTTTTCATTGCTGATTCCTTTTTCCTTTGTTTACCTCTTTGCCCAGTGAGATGTATTCTTTCCTTTGGGCTTTTTGTTAATTTTGACCTTTCTCTCTCTGCCTAGGACTCTGTTGAGTACTTTCTACAATGCTGGTTTTGTGATCATGAATTTCTTTAGAATCTCTTTGTCCTGGAAAGTCTTTACTTCTCTATGAATTTTGAAGGTGTTTAGTGATCACAGAGCTTAGCATCTTTTGGCTAACAGTGGGAGGGATTCCATGCAGACATCCAGTTCTGCTATATCTAAATGGCAGACAGTGGGCAGGACATCCTGTGGGCAGAGAACTTGCCACTGTTTGGGGAAGTGATGGAAGAATGTCTTCTTGGCCACTGCTACAGTGTTGTTTATCTTCTGCTGGATCACTGGTTGCTCCATCTGTCCACTATTGTGACTTACTGAGCCACGGCTCTCTCAGAATCTGATTCCTAGTCCTTAACCCAGACCGTGCCCTTGTTTCTTTCTTTCCCATAGTCATATCAGTCCTTACTTAGTCACAGCCTTCTGAATGATTTTTTGGCTTTCAGATTCTCTGGTGCCCTGTTCTGTGAATATCTCACCTGTGTCCTCTCCCAGTGAGAAGGGAGTTAGGAAAGATGGACACTTTATCATGGTTGCTAGGCTAGATGCCAATTGCAGCAGCCCAGCCAATGCTACAGTTCTTGACTTCTTCCTTCAAAGGATTAGATGGAATATTCACTGGACCTGGGGTGTAAGGAGTGCTAGGATCAAGGAATGGCCCAGCTTCCCTTTCTAAATATCTCTGATATGGAAGTTCACCTGGTGGGCTTCTTCTTCATGTTGCCTTCCTATATTTGGGGATTCACCCGACACCTGTTTCAGAGTACCTGCACTTCTCAGTGTGTATCTTCTGAGAACCGTGCAAGTACTGCTGTCTCTACTCAACAATGATGTAATCATTTGGAAAATTCTTAAACTTGGGATTTATAGCTCAGTGGTCCTATTTGAAATGTTATTTCTCAATAGCTTTCAGAATACTTTAATAACAAGTAAGTATTGTCATTTTTGGCAAGTTTACCATCTGATTTGTTTCCTGAGGAGACTTAGTGCTGAGTTTGGGAGTCACGATAAAATCTCTTAGTCAATGCATTCCCTCCTTGAACTTATTAGGTAAATTCACCACCTTTTTGTAGGGATAAAATTTTGCCTTATATAATTCCTGCAGGCAATCTCTAAGAAGACGAATTGGCAAGCAGGGTGGTTAGAAGTCCCAGAGATTTTAGGATTTGTTGTACAAATGGGTTTGAATCTTTTCCTATCTGTGTTATCTCTAGGTTGAGTAATGCTAGGGTTAGTAAACTTCTGGCTCCTCCTCAATTCTTTGCATGGATATTTGTGGTCCCATTCTGCTTCTTAAACATGGAATCTTGTTATGAAATTGAGGTTTATGTGGAACATATCCTAGAACTGTATACTATTCACAAGCCCAACTAATTTGTTTCAAGTCACACTCAGTCTCCTTTCTTATGGTATTATTGATTATAAGTTCATCAGCTGAAAAGATGGCTGTAATTCCTCTTATATGCACCCAATTTGGAATTCACTACAACACTGAAGTGGTTTTCCTCTCAACCTAATTGATACCAAATGAAAACAATATACAGCAATTTATAATAACATTTATCTGATTTTCACATTCAAATATACCCAAATATAACATAATGATTGTTTTATTTCTGGAAGAGCAGGTCTTCTGCACTTTACTAAACTTGTTTATTTATCAGTCTCATCATCTAAATATCTTTCAATATTTTTGCTGTGTGAAACATGTATTTGAAAAACTTGATCTGTGCTGAATGCAACTGCTGCTGCAAATTAGCCATGAAAATGTTTTGTAGTCTGCATTCTACCAATAGTCTAATGTCAACCACAGGTGGATTAAGATATTTTCACTTTCAACACTCTATGAACAAATTGCAATTTCATTTTCCCAGGATTTTGATGAAATTATGACTCAGTGATGAAACAACCCTTTCTTTATCCTCTTGCTGTCCCCCTAACTCACCTCTCACCTCACTAAATTTCCAAGCACTCATTTTAATTAATCTCTTGGAAAAATAGGAAGTTCTCAATGGACAATATTTTGAGACATTGTGAAGTAGTGGGTTACTGGGCTCCAAAAATTATAGCATGAACCAGATGTTCATAGAGTAATTGAAAATTTCATTTTATCAAAATAGCATTTGCTGTCAAAAGTTTTATCTTTATGTTTACAAAGAAATTGATTAGATCTCCATGGACCCAAATTAGCATCTTTGAGGCTACATATACTATTTTGTAATTCATTTGGTCATTCCTTCCTCAGTTTTGTTCATATATAATCTTTTTAAAATGTCTCCACACACTTGCAAATTTATCCAGTGAAATGTTTAATAAATTCAACAAAGGGATATGTATACAGTGTTTCTATGGATGTAACTTTTAGCTGCTTTCACATTGTCTCACATATTATAGCATTCTAATACCAGGCAGAAACAGTACATATATAGATATGCAATATTCATTCATTCAACAATATTTTTGAAGGCCCACTATGTGTGTGACTCTGGGAATTGAATGTGTCAACTATTACTGTTATTGATTATAGAAGTTATTATCTTTTTTACTTTGACTTATCTGGGCCTTATTGAGATGACCAAGTTCACCTCAATGATAAAATGAATAATTCTAATTAAAGAAAATAATACTAAAGATTGGGACCCCTAAAAACCTTAATATTGTGCCACTAAAGAAAAAAATGTATGTGATGACTATTACAATTAAGATCTTATTTTCAATGAAAATACTACAAAAATCTTCCTTGATGTTTCCATTTAGATAATATGCTATTGGCAATCTTTTTTTTTAAATCCACCTGCTCTAATGTTGGATTTTCTGCTCACTTTGGTTAATTTCACTGTAGAATGGTACGTTAATATCCAGTTACTTTTATGGATTAGAGCGACTAGGTGGTATTTGATATGTGGTCTTCCCATTCCTTTGATGCCCAGAAATTTTATCATTTCTCACTCAGGAATAGTTGCATTTTAGGAAGAGAGGTGAAAAGTGGAACTTTTGTTTACTTCAACTACATTGTTGCACCAGATAATTGAACTCTGCCCAAAGCAACATATACATTTTATATCCATCACAGTCATTGGAATAAAAAATTGTTCTTAAATGATGCTAATGGAAAAAAAACATGCTGTTAGAAATTATTCACTAGGATTTATTTGGTATGGGCCTTTGGGTTAGAGAATTCTTTTAGGACAGTTTACCACCAATTTCTTCATGAAGGACATAAAGAGTAATTTAGTCTACTTTCAAGTAGAAATATTATTGTGTATGTACACAGAAGCGCGCACGCCTTTCTGATACACTTGGAACTTTTAATTATCTCATATTCAGCATCGTTATAAAATTTACTATTACCGAATAGTTTCTCTAGTATGACAAACTGAAAGTGTAAATAAGGACTAAAAGGTATAGTAGATAATGTGAAATAGAAAGAAAAGGGGCAAAGGGGAAGCGGAAGTGGAAGGGGTAAGGGAAAAGAAAGAAGGGAATAGAATTAATAGAGAAAATGAAAAAATTGAAACAAAGTCTTTGTAAATAGGGAGGGATGGAGGGGTTTAAGGGAGGGCAGGGGAAGGGGGAAAAAACAATAACCAAGAGAAATTATGTAAAAGTGCAAATTTCCAATGATGAATGTCATTATATTGTATACCTAAAATGTACCAATAAAATAAAATTTTAAAAAAATTACTATTACTAATTATTGTAGTAAGGAATCCATCATTTATCAAGACAGTAAATGCCACAGGCTTCCTTGACTAATTGACACTAACAATTTCTATGTTTCTAAGCACTTGAAAAGCATTAGAAGATGGAAGCTATATAAAGAAACCACACTAGAAGTTTATGGCTCAATAACACAAATGATTCAGTATAGAATAGACTATATAGGATCAGTGAAGAAATTAATTAAGATTATTTGAAGTGGAAAATAAAATGCATTAAAAAGAATACTTTGGTGTAAATGGGAAGACATTGGAGGAATAGTGGAAGCCAGGCCTCCACATGATATGCTAGATAAAATAATACTCTATATGGGTTATTTTCTCAGTGACTGCTTCCAAATTGCTTCATCTAAAAGCTAGGTCTGTGGCCATGATAAATAGGAACACTGCCAATAGAATAACAGATGAGAAGGAAGTCAAGTTGTTTTATGGGGCCAGATCATATATGCACTAATTCTCATGCTCAAAAATCCCACTGACATATCAAGATTGTTATCTTCTTTGAGTCTTTTTTTTCCCCATGCAGCATTATTTCTGTCTTGCCATAAGATGATTAAGAACCATAAGTAAACACCATCAGGATGGAAAAACCTGAATGTAAACATGACATTTAAATATTTATGGAGTATTTTTTCAGATTATTTTCCCTCTGGTCCCTTTGTTGTGAAATAAATATGGAGAATTAAGTCTAGGCATGCTCTAAGAAGCAAATTAAAGTATACCAGATTACACATCATTTCTTTATTATGTGAGCAAAATACTTGTGAGATGACTTTCTTCTCTTATCAGAGATGCTTTTTGTCATTTGAAATCAAGTTTTATCCCAGGTTTTTCTTTTTTTTGGTACCGGGGATTGAACTCAGGACCTTGTGCTTGCAAGGCAGGCGTCTGTACCACTGAGCTAAATCCCTGGCCCATGTCTCAGATATTTTAATCTCTGTTTATCAGATGGCTCATTGTCGCTACACTTTGGGCCAAGGAAAGTTTATTTGATACTTTCACTTTTTTACAAGGAAATCTTTTCAATTTCTTTTTCTACAAAGCTTGCCCTCAATAAAACTGCAGCCCAGAAAAAACACCAAGCACCAGATCAAAAATGGTTTGAGCTGGCCTTTAGGGCTATTAGAAAAGTTGCATTTCAGGGGCTTACACTCAGGTTCTTCTGGAGATATTTTCAAAGGCCTTACATAATCCAAGCTTAGGTTTTAGATGGCCTTTTAAAAATCAAGGTGGATGGACAAAACAGACTGTTTTGCAATTAGGCAGAATAGAGTCCCCCAATCCAATCATTCTGCCACGTGGAGAGAATAAAAAAGTTTGTCACAGTTAAGGCTAAAGAGTTTATTGATGAAATAATCTCTAAAGTTGTTTTGGAGCTAAATATGTGTATACAGGTAGCAGTGAAAAGGGCATTATGGGATTTTTAGCTTTTTTGTCGAACATTTGAAATTTGCTAAAAATATATGCATCAAATTGCTACTCTGGTTGGAAGTATGTGCAAGATGCTGTGTAGTAGAGGTGATTTAAAAGGCACAGAATCCAGAAGGGCCAAGAGGGTTTATCAGAAAATGAGCTCTTTGTGGCTGCATTCACAGTGCCACATTGAATTGGCCACTTGAGTGATACTTTGTCTTTTAAGGGATCCTCTAATCAGGAGTAATAGTTCTACTCTGCTGTCCTTCACAACAAACATACAAACTATTATATATGAAATAGTACACAATATTATTTTATTGTAAGTTTAGTTCTTTTTAACTTTAATAATATCCCCTCTTTAGATTCTTGTCTTAGTTTAACAGGAAGATTTTTACCGTGACTGAAGTTAGAACCCCAAGAAGTTTAATTTGTTTCTACCCCAGTCAACAAAGCCCCAAGACTTTTCTAAATTGTGGTATAGTATCCAGACTTTAACCATGAAAGTGCTTAACAATAATCTGGTTTGAATAAAAGCATAATTTATAATGTTGCTTCTTTTAAAAATAGAAATCTGTAGGCATGCACTGCTTTAATTACCCAGAAAAACTTGGTAACTTTAATTGATTGCAGCAAGGCAGTTTCCCAGGCGTGAATTTGCAAATTCAAACTCAAAGCCACAGATATGTTTTTCAATTTCTGTGTGGCCACTTTTTCCATCTCTAAGCTTATATGTTTTCTCTCTTTCTTATACACATTGGATAATTTGCTTCCTTCTCATTTCTTTCTGTCGGTATAGAGTTTCCAACCTGTGTGAATAGCAAAATCATTCCCTTTCAGTATGTGGAAAAGAGGAATGATGTGGGTTCCAATATATTCAGACTGGTCAAACTGTTCCAAGGCATCACCACCTGCTGTTTTTAATCATTAATGAGGCTGTCAGTTGCTCTAATCTGGGAGGTGAACCAAAAGAATGATTTTGATTTTAATTTAATTTAAAAATCAGCTTACTGAAACAAAAAATGCCTCCAGCTTATAAGAGTCAGGTTTTACATTGTTGATAAACCAAATGAAGTCACACAGAAGCTTAATAATCATTCATATGCAAAAGTAAACTATTTTAGACATAGAAAACTTTTATTATTATAATTACTAGGCAAAAATTTAGTTCTTTTAGTTCAAAGAGCCATTGTAATTCAGAAACATACTGCATATAAACATCCATTCAATATTTTTCTGGAAAAAAATTGATGAATAAAAGGATTAAGGATAATATTAATGTCAGAATACAAATAGATGGCAAAGTCCAGATTGAAGCTAAAGTGCTTCTTTTCTTTTGCTTGACTCAATGCTCATCAAGATGTTTGTATGTTTTAGAAAAGTTGAGAGATTTTTTTGTGTTCTCTATTGACTTTGAATTTTCTTACACTGGGTGATTTTGCTTAGTGGCAAAATGAGAATTCAGAAATAAAGTGTCTATGCACAAAGTGAATTTTAAGGATGTAGAGTCATACCTTTGTGCCGACTGACAACCTAGAAGATTTCATTATGCCTTTTTGTGCTTTACCAGACATTTTCAGATTTATAATTGATGTCAGCTGAAATTGAAAGCAAAGGAAATTTTCCTTTTTTGACTGTAGAAAACATTACCTTATTGTTGGTCCCTATTTAGCTGCAAAGTAGGTATATATTGAATCACAGTAGCCTTCTGCTAACACAGGGAGTGAGCACATTCTGAATTTAGCTGATAATCAATCTCTGGAGCTAATGAGTCTGCAAAGAGACTGAACCATTGGAGCTGGCACCAGGAAACCACTGTTCCAAACTAACCATCTCTTATTAACCTTTTGGTGTTTTCTTGGTGATGCTAATTAGAGACCCATAAAACTATCTGTCCTGGATCTTTGGTTTAAAATAAAAATTTCAAAGAAATACAGACTACTTTAAGGCTTCTGTTAAGTATAGTGTTTTCTTTCATGAAGGAAAATGACCGACTTGCCTTTAAGTAAAGTTTGGATGATTAATCTATAATGTTACCATAATTATAATGCCAGAAAAGTTGCTCCTGTAGTTTCTGTAATTTATAGTTCTCCTTAGATTCTGGTGTTACTCAAATGGGTGGCAGATGTTTCCCAATGTTATTTGTTGACTGTCTAAAGATACCCACTTCCCAGGCTGCAGCCTTGTTGGCCAGATTGTCTGTTTGCCTTCTTCTCTGGACTGAATTCCTCTTTATTTCTTAAGAGGGGTTAAAGATGTATTTTGCTTTCTCTCTGCAGGAAGATGAGTGAAGGAATGAGTGTTTTACTCTGGGGAGGAGGAAACATCTTCTAAATTGAGGTGCTGTTCACCTTAAAATGATAGGCTATGAAATGGGCTCATCTGACATTCAAACTATTACATTTGTATGATGAAGATGAAGAAATAGCATTCTTTGCTGCTCTAATTTTCCATCGCACTCATTGGGTATTTTCTGCACTGAGAAGTGTGTTTTATTCAACAAAGAGGATTACAAATTTTCAGATCACATCGGATGCATGTGTTCATCCTGTGCTTTTATCTATCTACTGCACTTTTTAGGACTTTATTTCTCTCTCATTTATTCTAAATAAAAGTTACCTTAAAATGATTTATGTGATCATAGAGGACAGAATTTCTCAATGAGGAATTGGCTATTAAATAAATGAGATTTGGAAAGCTACACATTGTTTTATTTGATTTAGAAAAAGAACACTTCTTCCAGAAGAGTAATATTAATCATCTAGAATCTTTCAGAGATTAAAATACCTATGCCTGTAGTTTACACACGGAACCTAGTATTCTACTTGCAGCATTACTGAGAACTTCTTCAGTATCTTGTTTCCACTATCACCATAGAATGTTTAAAGTCCTAAATGTCAATGAAATCATTGTGATGAGTGGCATGTGTTATACTCTTTATTCCTTATGGCAAGCCCGTGGGGAAAGAAGCAAAGAACTCTAAAAAATCAATAGAAGAATGGCAGCCATTTAAACTGAGGATTAAGTCAGAATCTTAGTAGATTAAGAAATGTTCAGGAAATTATAATGAAATGATAAGAGACAAATGAAATAAAACACAAACATCTGTGGTTGAAACTAAGATTGGCAGGGACGCGGGGGTATAATTTAGATTTCCTTTAATATATACTATCTAGCTAATCCTCATAGGTAAACTTGAGAATTCTGTTTATCATTGGAGTTTTCAGATTGAGTTCTATCTATTCATGTGCCAATTAATATAAGCCACTTCTACTGAGTCAGTTCAACTACTTCCGCACTACTCCATTATCGTCAAGATTGGCATTGCTAGTCTTCCTGTAAATTCAAAGGCAAGCAGAACATCACAGTGGCCAAGAGTACAGATTTTGGAATGAGACAAATCTCAGTTCCATCCTTATATTTGCAATTTAATGACTCTTGTCTTCAGTCAAGGTTTTTTTTTTTTTTTTTGAACTCCCAATTTTCTCATTTGCAAAATGGGAGTATAGTAGAAATTACTTATCAGGTCACTTGTGAGACAACCCAGGTAAAGCATTTAACATATACCCTTCCTGGAACATGTTGAGTGCTCAAAACATAGAAAGTAGATTAAATCAGCGAAATATCCACTTGGTATGATTTCCGGTTCGCCACCACCAAAGGCCTTCATCTGCTTGCTGCTGTCTGTGATCCTCTTAACAGAAAGAGAAGCATTTCAATTTATAATTATAATTCAGACTTCAAGTGGACTATGATGGGAAGCAATACATTTTTCAAATTCACATGAAGCTGTAAATTACTACTATTAGATTGTATACAAGTTTGAAATTTGGTGGTGATTTGGGGAGGATGGTGTTTTAGTCACTTTCTTGTTGCTGAGACATAATACTTGACACCCACAATTTAAAGGAAGAGAGGTTTATATTGGCTCATATTTCAGTTCATAGGGAGATGTCTCCAAAGAAGAAGTAATATGGCAGAAGGGCACTGCAGAGGAAAGGTGCTCAAGGATGCAGAGAGTGAAGGGAGGATCCTAGGAGGGAAGTATATCCTTCTAGGTCACACACTCAAGACCCCACCTCCTAACTGCAACACAGCTCTACCACCCCCATAATTCAGACACTTTCCAAAAGCCCTGCCTATGAGTGCATGAGACTCTTGGGACATCCAGTTATAAACCATAAAAGATGCTTTCTAGAATATTAAAGATTAAGAGTTTTATAGGAGGTAAGTGTACAGAAAGTGGGGGCCAACTAGTTTGCCTAGCACTATCAATTTCCAAAGGAACATGTATTATCATTTGATTTACGCATTGTGAAATGTTTGGATGTGACAAAGATGTTTTCACTGTCAAATCACTTTTCTGAATCAGCCCAGATTCTAGTTTGAGAAACTATGATAGTTACCAAAGGTTTGAAGAAAGGTCTGTGCTCATCTAAGTTGCAAAACACACATTTCTTTTTTTTTTTTGTATTAAATTCTTTTATTGGTACATTGTAGGTATACAACACAATTACATTTCTCACTGGGAATTGTACCTTTACATAATGAATCTTGGTTCTTATTTTTTCCCCATTCCTAGCCCTCCCTTCACATCCTCCACCCTTCCCTATTTACAAAGACTTTATTTCCATTTTTTCCATTTCTCATCATTTTTCCTTTCCCTTCTTTCCTTTCCCCTGCCCCTCCCACTACCCCTACCCCTTTGGACCTTTTCTTCCTATTTTGCATTATTGATTATTCATTCTAATAATTGGTACATTTTAGGTATACAATATAATGACATTCATCATTGGAAATTTGCACCTTTACATAGTCTCTCTTGGTTCTTATTTTTCACCCTTGCTCAGCCCTCCCTTCCACCCCTCCAGTCCTCCCTATTTACAAAGATTTTGTTCCTATTTTTCCATTTTCTCATATTAATCCCATTCCCTTCATCCTTTCCCCTAGCCCTCCCACTTCCTTCCCCTTTGCCCCTTTTCTTCCTATTTCACATCACCTATTATACATTTAGTCCTTATTTACACTTTCAGTTTCTCACACCAGAGAAACTATTCGGTATTTACACGTGTGTGTCCTATTTATTTCACTTAAGAGTATCGCCTCAATGTGCATCCACTTAGCTATAAATGTCTCTAAAACACACACATTTCTTGAGCATTTGTGGTGAAGAAAGCAAAGCTCTATTCTTTTACTGGTAGTGTTGACTCTGATTTGCCTTCCCTATGCCAAAAAATGCATACCTCAACACCCAAGGTCCCTATTGGTCTCTGCTGCTATCCTTCTTTTGTCTCACTACTTTTAAATGGCTAATCGGTGGTGGACTATTGGTCAGTTTTGATTCTTGTATTGTGTTCCCACCTCATGCCTAGATTTTCATTAAAAAATGAGAACATTCATTATTCATTTCTAGTTTTCCTCTAAAAAGTCACCTTGTAAACGATATTTTCTATTCTTTTCTTCTAACAATAGACTGAAAAATGTCCAGCTCCTACCTGAAAAGTCATATCTCCTTGCCATATAAATGAGCTCATGGCAGGTCTCTGGGGACATTGCCATCTGAGAAATGATGGGAATTTATGTGCCTTTGGAATGCTGGCTTTTTTGTAATGGATAAAATGAATTTCTTAATGATTGATAAAACCTCAACCAGGTCCTCTTATAAAATTTTCTCTCTATAAATCCTAGGAGAGAGCCACTCAGATACACAGTTGACAAATGAAAACATTTTTTACCCTTTCTTTTTTAGGGTTGTTGGTCTTATATTAATGTAAGTTAGGTCATTCACCTTCACTGGATAGAAGGTGTTGAATCTAGCTGGCAAGCTGTGGTTTTGTGGAATAAAATGTTTTGGCTTGCAAGGGACCTTATGGCATGTTTGTGTTTATTCACATCCAAATGGAGAGGAGGGAGGGTTAGACATGCACACACATGTGCCATTAAGGATATGCAAAAAGAATTCATAATCCCAAGATAGCACTGTGTTTCTGAAAAGAGCAGATTCATAGTGAAAATAAACTTTCTTTTTTTCACAGCTTAAACATAACATTCCATTCAGTATAACTGGAAGTATGTTACCTTTGCCTTCCTAAAAATCTAAATCCATATGCTATATGCAAAATATTAAAATCATTTTAATCTCTGACATAATTCAATGTCATGTAACCCATAACTAAGAATTGTCATTTTTTATTCTATTATTTGTTCACCACACATTCTTGGTTAAATCAGTAATCTCTTAAAATCTTAATTCATATATTTATAGGTGAGATGATGAACATTGTTGCCAGGATCGATAACCAAAGGGATATTTATATGTGTATAGTACCTTTCCATAGTAGAATATAATTGTGAATCTGATAGGTAGTTTTTTTGTGTGTCCCTTTTCTCCTTGGCCTGTTTATCTGAGCACTTTCATCTCAGTATGGTCTAGCTTAGCTACAAGACCAGTGTCCTGAGAGTCAGAAGTTTTAGGTTCCCATTACATTCTACGTTAATAGTTATGTGACTAGAAGAAAGTTACTAGCCTATCCAGTCTTTAGACTTCTCATTTGCAAAATGAGGAATACTGGTATTAGTTGTTTTATAAGGAGCTTATAAAGAAGTAACTAAAAAAATACATGCAAAACAGTATAGTATCTATTCTACAGTCTGCACTCAAGATGATATTGGTATGATGCTGACAAACCCTTCTTTGTTTCCTCTCTCCTTCCTTCATCTATCCACATCTATTTCTGACTTTAAAACCATGGATAAAGAATAAATCTCATAAATACCCTTTATTGATTGTTAATTTATCCTGGTCTCTGCATGGCCTTCTTCTACATCTATGTATAGGGTTTATATAGTGCTAATTTGCATTTTTCCACTTTTTAAAATTCAGAATGTGGGAGTTGATAATTGTTAAGACCCTTCAACTTCAGAGCTTCCTTTGTTTTGAGTTTGTGTCCTGGGTACAACCTTTTCAGATTCCTGAGTACATAACCATTTGCCAGTGGATCTGTAATGAGTGCCGTATTCAAGTTAACAGATGGTATGGTGTGCTTGTTTTGAGGGCTAATTGCTCTTTCATCTTAATTTCCTTCCTTTGGCACTTTTTTTCCTTGGGAGCTGCTCAATGGCAATATCATAAAGCTTGGGATGAAAATCAAGCTGAAGTAGCAGGTCACTTGTCTACCTAAAAAATGGAGTTAAACTAAGAACTAGTGAAGTTCTACCAAAGAAGGAGCTTTTAACCCTCGTATTAGGACCTAATAAGTCTTAAGGGTACAATGAACTTAATTGTCTGCTCATTTCTCATTTCCTAAGGTGGCTGTTCATAGTTGATAACTGTCTGCTCTTGCTTGGTAAACATATTACAACTCTCACAGTTTGTCTGTTCTTAAACTCTAAAACTCTATGCCAAATACCCTTTCTTCTATGGGGCCAGTTGTAAGCTGCTAATTTTAACTAAACTCGCTTCCTTCCTCTTCTCTACCACCTATGCACTTTTTCCTTGATGCTCTTTATTTAGTTCTTCTTCCAACCCTCTAATCTTCCACTAAGCTTACTTATACCCACTTTCTTTTTAGGGACAACTTCTCATTCATTATTATGTTTTTATAGAGAATAAAGATGTTTCCAGTGAGATTGAATGAACATTTTTTGTTTAGTTGTCATGGTTTAGTCTTTTTGGGGGGTACTGGGACTTGAACTCAGGACCTTTGCATTGCTCTACTTTCCTCTAGCCCTTTTTATTGTATTTTGAGATAGAGTCTCACTACGCTGCTAAGTTGCCCAAGCTGGGCTCAAACTTCTGATCCTCTAGCCTCAGCCTCCAAGAATGTTGGAATTACAGGTGTGAGCCACCACTCTCAAGTATGCTTGAGTTTTTATTGAAGATTTTTATGGCTTTTCTCTATGTGGTACAATTGCCTTTTTTACTGCATTTTCCCTCTTTTCACACAGCTCATAGTTTAGTACTACTAGGAATGGAGGAGATCCTCAATGAACAAATGTCGATCAGTTAATTTCTCTGCATACTGTCAAACAACAGATGCCATCCACTCATGTTTGCTCTCCAGGGCAGATCTCACCCACTCCATTTTACAGATGCTGCAGGTGACATGATTTACTATAAGGCAGGACACAGATCAGAAGAAAGTTTGTGTTTCCTCAAAATATTATATGACTCCTAGGCATTCTTATTTTTCCACTAGAAATCTCAAAGACAACTGGACAAGCAGAAAATTTTGACTGTTTTAATGAGAGGGCTACTTCCTCCAGTTTGGAAGAGATGTTTCTTAGGGAAATTGCAGCAGAACAAGCAGGGAAGCCAGAGATCAGGGAATGAGAATCATTGTTGACAGATGGAAGATAATTACTGGTGTGACTAAGTAGCCCAAGGGGTGTCTTTGATAGTACCAGGTGTGTCTACAGCATTGGCATCTGTGTAGATACTAACCTTTAAGTTTATTTCTTAAAATTTATACTTGGAGTTGGCCTGCTTTGTTTCCTGTGTGATTGGCATATCTGTTGACCACAACAGGCCAACTGAATCATAGCTCGAGTCATCATGTCCTTTCTAACTTTACTGGTTTCTTGCTCATATTGGTTTTTTTTAAAAAAGCCTTATTAAATTCAGCTCTTTAGCTTCCATTCCACTTATAATCTCCTCTGATCTGGGTTGTTTTGGATTGGATATTTTTATTAAATGTCAAATATTTTATCAGATGGCTGCATTATTTTTGACTTATTGGACTTATTGCTGAGGCCTAGTCAATACTAGACTGACTGACTCTTTTTTTGTGGTACATTATGGATGAGTGTTTTGGAGATGATAATTTCTCAATGATGATCTAAAACAAATATTTAAGTACTTTCCACTTCATTAAAAATACACTGTGATCACCCTTTACTTTTCAGTAGTTATTAAGTTGTTTCCTTCTGCCTTTGTTTTTATTGGAATTTTTCTTGTTCATGGAGTGGTAAAGCCCTCATCAAGCATCTGGATTGAAATCCTGAATCTGTCACTAACTCTGTATGTTCTTAAACATTTCTCCTCTGTGGACCCTAGTTTCTTCATCTGTATTGAGAAGACTGAACTGGAGTGATTTATAGGGGCTTTATACTTTGCTACTATGGAAAGATTATTGGGGAAATGGAAAGCATTCTGGCTGAATTTTCCTCTGTATTTCTAAAGAACAAAGCAGGGTGGGAAATCTGATATTAACTTGTGAAGTTTTGGGTTGTAAAAATCCTTCCATTGTGTCAAGGGAAATGGGGATGAAAAATTGGTGAAGCTAGCTTACGTTAAACAATCTTTTTCTTCTTTAGCCTTTGTTTGCATATATTTAGTTTAACTCTGCTTTCAGGTATGTGTAATATGTGGAAATGTACCTCTTTTCCTTGTATACTCAATTCATGCACTCATCTTCTTTCTCCCTTTCTGAATCATCCATTTCTGAATAGTTTGCAGTTTTCAACTTAATTAGGTCTTTTCCATAGTGAAGAACACAGCTGTTTCCTATCTGATGCTTTGGCAGCTGCCTGTACCTTGCCCAAAATGGAATGGTTAGTTCTTTCTTTTGAGAGCTTGTTTGGAGGGGCTAGCAGGGGAGCGCAGCTGTACTTTGTATACCCTTGACCTAGGAAATGGTTGTCCTCTGTAGGGGCCAGTTGTCCTCTTCTACCAGGCACAGCTCTTTCTATTAATTTATTCCCTGGCCTTTAGTTCAGGACTACTAGCCCATTTCCTCTAATAGAACTACAAATCCCATAGCCAGAATTGCTCCAATCTGCCTTTGGGACTTTTCAATCTTTTGCTGGCTTAATTCATATGAAGTGTAGGACTTATCAAAATTTCATAGTCCTATTTGCCTTATTATCTTCAGTGATTCCATCATTCAGCCTTTTGAGATCCTGGTCTATGAGGAGAACCAGGCCTAGTGTCCCTGATTTGGTTTTGAGGAGAAATAGAAGACAAGAAGACCTAAATGTATTTTGTCCTTGAATTAAGTGGCCCTTTTCTGTCACAGATTCTCCACTTTGATTTCTAAAAATCCCTCATGCCTATTCAGCCTTCTGTTTTTAGTTTTATGTACCAGTGTTTAAGAAAATGATTGCTGGTGTTTTTTGTTTATTTGTTTTGTTTTGTTAGCTAGGGCCTTTGACTTTACCCCTCCCTCCGGCCTTTAATTTTACAATTGTACTTCCATTGCTAATTTTGGGGATTTCCTCAAATTATACCTCTCCTTTACATTTACAATATAAGTCAGTTACTCCACTCCCATTTCTCTTCTCATATTATGCTCCCTGTTAATCAAACAAAAGCATTTTTACTGTCACTTTAGCACTGCCTTTCCAAATATATTAGCCTCTTTTTGCTTCCCTGCCATAAATGCTACATTCACTTTAATTCTACATACTTAGCATATTAGGCAGCTTGTCAGTATTTCCTGCCTGAGGTCTACTTTTTAAAATATGAATGTATTCTGCACGTGTGTTTGTGTTTTCCCCCTTAAATGATGAGATCTATAACAGAATCAAAATTAGCTGTGACTATGAGGAAAAGAAAGTGCAGAATGAAATAGCCTTTGAAACATTCTCAGAAGGTGTATGCAAGGACCAGCCCTTAGCACAATTGTATATACAGTGCTACTATATTGATTTGCCTGCAACTTCTCTCTACTGGGGAGCACAGATATCCAATGCTATCTTTGGGTTTTCTTAGTTTCCCTCCCTGTTAGCCCTTCTACTTAGGGTCCTTCATTCCCAGACTTTATTTCTTTGTTTCCTACTTCCTACATAAAAACATTCTGTTTCCCCAAGGTCCTAATTATTTCAAGGGACTTGTTAAGCATGCTGTTCTCCATTTCCAAATAGCATTTGCATCTTAATGTAATGATAATCCGAAAGAATAATGAATAGTGGCATTTGTGTCACCAGCACAGCCTGATGGGGTAATGTCTTTAAGATGAGGTCTTTTCCAGCATTATCCTACCAGTGTTTGGCTTGGACTCCATCTATCTTAAAGAGTTGAGCTATCTGATGGATACAAATACCTAATATGGACTGAATTCTTCATTTGCCAGACACTTTTTAGCTCAGCTTACATGCATTTCCTCTTTTAATCACCCCAAATTTCCTGTGAGGCCAGTGAAAGCTATTAGTCCTATCCCACAGTTGGAAAAAACCCAACAAGGCACAGAGAATAACTTTATGTAACTTTCGTAAGACAGAGCAGTCTCACTCCAGAGCCCAAGTCTTAGATCCTTTGCTACAGTGCCTTTGCAAGAGTGCTACTCCTCTGTGCACTGAGATGAGCTGTCTGCAGATGTGCCACATTTGAATAAGCTTCTTGTAGGGAGCAGATCCAGTCTTGATTGTTCCAGTATATCTGCCTTTCACCTCATTCTTTCTGGAGAGGAGCTTGTTTCTGGAAGCAAGCAGCAGCAAAAAGGTTTGCTTTTGCTTTTTTTGCACCCCAAAAGTTAGTAACACTAGAAACTTTCTCGGCCAGCCCCTGTGGCATTAGGTCCTTACTAGGGATCATTGTCAAATACTGTACCTAAGACCATCTTTTCCTTACTTAAGGAGCTGATGAGGCTATTCAGAGGGCTTTCCTTGGTGTTGGTGAGCAGGAATATGATAGACTTAAGGCAGGAGTTCTGAGAAGGGGAGAGCACACTCACCCCACTCTCGAGAGGGCTAGAACATCTAGAAACCTTGCATTGCACAGGTAGCATATCAATATAAGTCATTTTTAAGGTACTGATACAATGAATTGTTTTCCAAGATGGATGGCTGTATATTCCTTTATTACTGCTTTTCCTTCTGAAATGAGCCTTTATGGGATGCTGCTTATTTACTAGTAGACACAAAGCTTCACACCTTAGGTATGCTCCATTCATGGCTACAAACATTCTGTACAGAAGGGAACATTCACTCTCATGGTAGCCTTTATCCTGACACTGAGAATTTAATACATTCATTTATTCTTCTTTAAATAAATAGGATTAAACTCAGGTGAAGCAGGGAGCAGTCTTAAACTTCTATGTATGTTTTTCAGGGTTTGCACAGTTCCAGCTGTGTAAATATGTTTGTAGATCTTAGGCATTGTCCAGTGAGAAAGATTGTAATTTAGGAAAGGTACATTGTGGCTGGGATAGAGTCACACATTTTTCCAACAACTTAAGTCCACACCCTGCAGGGTAGGTTTGCTCAGTTCCTAGAGTCAGAAGTAAAAATGGAGCAGTTGGATTTAATTTTAGTATGTTATATCTTTGTATCATTAAGGAATGAGTACTAGGCAAAGGTTAGGAAAATATAAAATCATATCTGCCATGGTGCTCCAGTTATGGCAGTAGGAAACAAAAAAATGTAAGATACTGAACAAAAGAAGGAAGCCTAAAATATTAAATGTGATAAGAAAATATCCAGTAAGACGTCTGTTAAAACTATAGCTACATTTATGCTCCATTTGATTTTCTCTGTGGTCACTGGAAACAAGGGCAAAGATTTACTATGTTGGTTAGAAAAATTATTGTTCTACATGATATCTGGATTCAGTTCGTATGATTTCTTTAAATAGTAAACAAATTACTAAAAAGTACTAAAGAGTAAAGAGGTAAAGAGTACCAAAGACTTGTAATATGTGGATATTATTATAGAAGTAAATATGATCTCTCCATAATTAATACAAATAATTATGGATCATCTAATTCCTTGGTTGCCACTCATGATTATTGACAAAGTTGGCGCCTATCAGCTTAGTAGGCTAGTATCTAGTAATTGTCTTGTCGTCTAAAGAGGGACATAGGCATACATATTCTTGAGCTCCAAAGTATGTGATCTCTGATGAGATAGCAGATTTTGTTTGATGTCCCAGTTTCTCTAGGTTATTGTTGGAAAAGAGTAATTGATAGTTAACATAAAGGTAGTTGACTTCTCGTTAGATGTGAAAGACAAGATATAGTTCTGATCGAGGAAGAAAACAAAGCATTATCTTTTCAATGTGCTAAGGTGTTATTGCATTTAGGAATATTCCAGTCAATGATATTCATTCTCAATACAATTGCCTGTTGAAAAACCATATCCCGAGCATCTCATCTCAAATCAGTGTCTCTGAGACACAATATTCTTTTATAGGACAGTAAATTCTGATTTGAGAATTAAAAAAAGTAGGTTGAGTTTGAACCACATTAAAAGTGTTTAAAAGTAGAAAGGGAAAGTAAATTCAATAAATCAGCATAGTGCAATATTGCAGTACTAGGGAGATAAGAGACTCACTAAAGAATTCAGCACTATGATGTATACACATACATTTCTTTATTCACTAGCTGTGGGTGCCTGAAGAGGCAAAAATATGCTTTCAGGGTACCACCAGGACATATTCAACTGGGTAGGATGGGTAGTCTTGTTAAAATTTCCTGTGGGTGTCCCTGGAACTTGAGATTATTGGTGCCTATTAGTGCTGTGCTGAATGTTGTGATTATAACATGTGTAGAGCATCCAAGAATACATAGTTTGTGCATGTTTGTCTGAATCATAGGGTGTGAGCATTAGGGATGCCATAATAGCATTGGAATTCCTGCAACTAAAAAGGAAACACATTTGGCTAGTACTTCATCCACAATCACTTACATTTAAGCTATTGATAGTTGATTGGGATCTGTAAATCGCTCGCTAGGCTTGTGTCATGGTACTTATAAGCTTATTTGATGGGTGGAACAGACAAGGAGGGTGTAGATTTTGGCAAGCTGTGCTTCCCATTAGTCGGGCTGACTGAATCTGACACTCGAGACTCCAATTCATCAAAAAGAAGCTTAACTTCTCTAGGCTTTGGCTGATGGCCAGATCTTGATGTGAAGGGCAAGAGAGGACCAATATTACATTAGGCTTTGAGTTTCCAATGAGCAAATAGTTAAATGGTTTACTGAAGACCTTATTTTTCTGGCAGATACAAAATTTATGGCAGCTTTTTAGAATATTTATGAATATTTATGGCAGCTTTTTGAGGATATTTTAAGATTTAAAATTTTATTTTATAGTACATGTTGTACATACACTCTCCTCATAGGAAATTGTAAGCTACTTTATAGGATATATGACCCTATATTTTATAGATCGCACAGTTAATATTCCTCTCCTTAATATTTTCTTCTAAGG
This sequence comes from Heterocephalus glaber, assembly GCF_000247695.1. The sequence continues at coordinate 2,469,096 of NW_004624902.1, forward strand.
GTGCTGCTAAGGATATTCCAGACACAGCTGTTTCTAATAATAGGCGGGGCTGCATGGAGCTATTAGGCTTACTCTGAAAGCTTTTTGGTGAGAAGGAGGAAATGCCCCAGAGAACAGGCCTTTTCTATGTCAGTTGATTTTCTGGGAGAGTTGGCCACTGTTCTTGTCTTGATTACCTCTTTGTATCTTCCTTGGAGATATAACTTTCTAGGCAGAAAGATTTTCTGTGATGAGGAAAGGCCACACAACTGAAGGAAGAGAGACAAGGACTGCATAGAACAGATGAAAGGATATTTTAGTCATGGCAGAGATGAACTGAATGCTACGAAATGGAGACAGGGAGATGAGATAAGAAGAGGAATGGGAGTACATTCATGAAAGTTCGTATTATTTATGTTAGCAAAAAAAAGTTTCCTTGAACAGAGGAAAGTTCCTTTATGCAACATTGTGAATAAGTTGGAATTTTGTAAAGGTAATTCAATATGCTGGGGGAGCTGACCCAGGCAGTTCATGGACTTCTTATCTAGTGCATAATCAGTCTGCTATTTCCCCACCTTGGACAACCTTCAGGATATGGTCAGGAGAAAATAAATAGAACAGAGAGAAGATTTCCTCTGAGGAGAATTCAAGAGCTGTCTTAAACAAGGGTAATATGTAAGTGTCCCCTTCTACTTTCTGATCAACCTTTTTGAGAGCTACCTTGAAAATTTTCTAGCTCCCTCAAAGTTCCCAGGTAATTTCTGCCACATTGAAAGAAATTAGTTTTACTTTTTAAAATTAAAGTTGTTTTGTGCTAAAAAAAAATCATCTGGGTAGTCTGTGTCTAGTTGAGTGGCACAGGAGAACCACAAGCTCTTGTATCAATCTTTATTTCCTCTGTAAACACGATCAAAAGGGAAGGCAGGCCAGAAGGGTAATGCAGATCAGAAAAAAAAGCTATTACTTTTAGTCTGTTTTTTTTTTAATTAGATTCTTTTATTGGTACATTGTAGGTATACAACACAATTACATTTCTCATTTCTCATTGGGAACATGTACCTTTACATGGTGCATCTTGGTTCTTATTTTTTCCCCATTCCTAGCCCTCCCTTCACATCCTCCACCCTTCCCTATTTACAAGGACTTTATTTCAATTTTTTCCATTTCTCATCATTTTTCCTTTCCCTTCTTTCCTTTCCCCTGCCCCTCCCACTACCCCTAACCCTTTGGACCTTTTCTTCCTATTTT
>NW_004624902.1:2489783-2552516 GCF_000247695.1 Heterocephalus glaber
TCAGTTTTCATCAAGGATCCTGAGAGAGGCCCTCTATCTGTTCTTCACTTCTGCTCTATCTTCTGGAGCTCAGGACAATTGCCTTTATGCCCCCCCATGCCTTTGTAGAGCGGACCCAGGTAGCAGCACAGCCAGGAGGCCAGAGGTGGGGCGGGGGGGGGGGGCTGCAGGCACCCATCTGGCTAAGCTTGTAGCTGCTGTGGCCATGGCAAGTGGCGAGGGGTCCTCACTGTCTGGCTGGTCACCGATGGGCGTGGCGCAGGTTGGAGGGAGCCAGGCTCCAGTTGGACAGGATTCTCTCTCTCCACCCGCCTGGCTATGCTCCATATGAGGTAATATTTATGGTAAAAAAGAAAGCTTCAGAGTGGGAGAAAAAAAGAGAAAAATCCTGAGAGAAAGGGAAGAAGGGAGTGAAAAACATATGAACCTAGTTTCAGTTGGTAGGGGAGGAAAAAAGACAAGCGTAATCTTTGCTTATTTAGAGTTTAAAACCTAGAAGAGAATAGAGCCATTAAACAAGTAATCACAAGTGTTATGAGTGCTATAAAGGGAGATTGTATGAGATCTATTTTGTCTAAAAGATCAGGGAAGGGCTCCTTAAGGCAAAGAAGTTGGGATTCCAGTGATAATGTATCCATCATGGATTGTGTTTGGTTGTTGGTAATAAAGACCCTCTCTCCAACTAAAGAAAATAAATCAACTGTGTAAACAGGAGGGAGGTTTATTTTTACTCTTACATAAAAGAAGTTAGGATCTAGTGAGGTGGCACTATATATTTAATATCCCAAGGTTCTTATATCTTTCTTTTCTGCCACCTAGGAATGTGGCTTCTTCCATCATCAGGGATGCCACATTGGTTGTAAAATGGATGTTGTGGCTAGTCTAGAGAGGACAAATCAGGAAGAAAGAAATACAAAATAGTCTCCTATCTAAGTAAGCCTCCCTTTTTAAGGAGTTTGCTTGACATCTTGCCTTCATAACAATTGTCCAGTCTTAGTTACGTGATCATCCATGTCTAAAAGAAAGGCCAAGAAATGTAGTTTTTTGAAAACTGAGCACATACTCATCCCTAATAGACATGGGGCTCTGTTATAATTAAAACAGATAAAGATATTTGGTAGGAACTTATCTTCGCTTCAGATGAGTAGGAGTTAGGTAAGTTAAGGGAGGATACTTCTCAACAATTTTGTTCTCTTAATTAGACACATGTGCATAATTACAATAGCACTTAACTATTTTTCTTTTGCACTTTTGGGGACTGAAGCTAGATCCCCTGCACTGACCTACATCCCAGCCCTTTAAATTTTTTTAAAAAATTTGAGACAGGGTCTCAAGTTGCTAAATTGCTCAGGCTGAGCTCAAACTTGCAATCCTCCTGCTCACCCTTCCAGAGTACTGGGTTTACAAGCATGTACTACCATGCCTAGCTAGCACTTAACTTTTTCATAATCATGGTCACAATCCCTTCCACTGTATCTCACAAAAATTAGCCGTGCTTTGGTCATGCTCTGTCTTGTCATGTGCTAATGCAAATTAAACTAACTAAATGCATAAAAGTACAATCTAGGAAGGTTTTCTGATTTATGCATCACTTATAGGTTGTGTTACTGTTGCTACTTAGAAGCAGCAAACTACTTGAGCTTTCAGGAAATGGAACTCTAACTTCTCCTTTCTGCCTTATAGCCTGCATATCACTTCTGAAGTGGTAACACATTGCTCTTATACTTATAACCTTTATCTATTTTAGTGCTGGATTTTGGTCTCTGATCATTAGGATCTTTGGGTTAATACCCCAAGGATCTGAATCACAGTAAAGAACTTCTAGCATTATTGAGCACATCCATTGTGACTGGACATCTATACAAATCCAGCAGAGCCTCTTAGCTCCTCTGTTCCATCAGGAATTTGAAAGTTTTAGCAAAGCCAGAGATGATGCTTTTCTCATTTTCTTGTATTATTTTGGGCAGAACTACAGATAGATGGTTCCACCTGAGGAGACAACAGCTTCATGTCTCTAGGAGGATAGTAATTGCTGCACAAACCTTTACTACTATCTGTACAAAATAAATATTCTGGTCTATTTGTGTTTGAATTACTTCCTTATCCATCATGACTTAGTTGTTGTTGCCACTTATAGGTCCTGTGCCTTCATAAGACTGAGATTTTTAAGATATTACTTATGATTTATTTATTTCCAAAGGTTTTGGAATTCTCTTAGCAAGATCCCTAATGAAAAATTCTGCTCCCCTCCCTACCAAATACTTATTATTCTCTACATTGAAGAAGCTTTATCCTTTCTCTATATTTTTTTGATGCCCTAAAATAAATGGATCTGTTTTGAACTAAAGAGTTCTGTGGCCTCAAGATATGTGTCCTCCTTCCAGATTTATACACTCTTCATATATATTTTTATGTTTTGCAAATCACAGATACAATTTTAGAAGCAGGAAAGACCAGTTTTTAAATTCATCAGTCAACTCTATTTGTGTGCTTGTATGAATTAAAAACACCTGTCTTCATTCATCTATATATTGTGATGTGTTTGAATTTCCATAAATGTGTACATTTTAGAACCTTACATTTTGCTTTGCCTAAATTTAGATAAATAATTTTACATTAAAATGTAGCAAAATATCAAATCATAGATAGTTTCATGAAAAGAATCTTAGCAAGAAATTAGCAAATTGTTAGCTGGGTTCTGTTTAAGTAGGAGCCAGCATTTTGACAATTTATTTGTCATGATACAAAATACTTTCTCTCTAGTTTTATACCTTTGTCTCCAGCTGCTATACTACATGATAGCAGGCACATAATATTTACCAGTCCTATGCAATTTCAGAAGCAGTATCTTTTCTTTTAAAAATTTTACATCTGGTCTGTCTTAATTGCTATTTTAAGGGGCTTTGTATTGTGAAATTCTCACTTTTAATATAATATTTAATTTCTTTACCAAGCTGAATTTTCAATTTCGAAAGTTAATTTATCTGCAACACATTTATGTATGTAGGTTACCTTGTGGTAGGCAGAAATGTTTTTCTTGCCTGTCTCTTTTAACCATGTTTTGTTTCATATGTGAAATGAGTATAAATACTTTCAAGTTAGGTTGGATTTTGTTTTAATTACATTGGTATCAATGCCACAGAGTGTTGTTTGAAACAAAACAAAAATGATAAACAACTCACTGTCCTTGGTAAAGATTTAAGGAAATATAGCTATTGGATATAAATCAAAGCTGAGACTGTGAATAAATGCATCTCCAAGATTTAAAAAATCTTCACTTGCATGGGGTGAGAAGAGTGCATATAATAAATTCACATATTCAATCTCAGACAATTGCACATTATTCTAATTCAAATGGGGCTGAAAGAGGCTTAGTAAGTTTGGTGCATAGGCTTAGACTGATGGCATTCTTAGAAGTGCTAAGTTAGTTTAGCTTTTTCTTTTCCCAGACAGTGATTTTTTTTTCATTTAGGCAGTCGGTAATCTGAAAGCAAGCACAGTTTTTGTTGAGAAGCTTCTGAAAAGACTGAGTTCTCTACTCTGGTTTTCCTAGATTCAGAAAAACTTGGACGTGTCTGTCCTTGTGGTCTTTGTTCTTCGATTTTGTATGCTGGGAATTCGGGTTTCCTCATGCTCTTCATTTGAGACAACCTAGTAATGGGTAGGAGTACTCTACTAGGACACAGGGAAGCACTTGGATGGGATTATTGTATTGAATGATGTTGAAAATAATTGCATCTTAATATTTGATGATATTCACTTCCTACTAAACACTAAAATAAACGAGAGCTTTATGTTAAATATACTAGGAAGATTTTATCTGATTATAGCTCACCAGTGTCTTGCTTTAGAAGTGTGAACAAGTGGCCTGTAATATCAGTCTAAAGATAGGCTAGGATTTCCTCTTAGTAGATGGTCATGTGTTGAAGGGTCCAGTGAGCAAAGGTGTGTATACCTTCATGCCCTAAGATAAGCACAGAAATGTCAGGGTTCTCATTGCCTTCTGGACATTTTGGTGGCTTCCAGGGATTCTTGGTCTGATTTGTAGAAATGGAAATGAATTATTGAACCATTCCCAGGCCTTCACCTCCTTACTTTCTATCCCTAAACGAGCACGGTAGTTGTTTATAGCTGTTACTTGAAAAGTTTTGAGATGGACTTTAGAAGAGATGGAGAGGCTGATAAATCCTTTTGAGAAAGCTTGAGGATGTGAATTATATTCTAGAAGGATCTAGATGTAGGGCCACCCAGAATCTAGATTTAAATGAAACTTATTGAGGGTGATTCAACTGTCTCTCTCTCTCAAAGTATTTGGGTCTGCACAAAGTAAGTTCTTCCTATGTATATCCCAACATGTATCCCATATTTCCATATTTTCTGCCTCCCAGGGACATATGCACATTGAATAATCATAAGATACCATATGATAGCACTGAGAGTCTGCAGGGAAGGGACAGAGAAAGAGCTTCCACAAATCTTTCATTTTGCAGAGGTGGCCATGCGGCCCTGTTGTGAAACTGTACTAGTCTTTGTAGAATTACTGTCATATTTATGTGGGAGGCACTTTGATGATAAAGCTAAGCTGGTATTTTGTTCCAACTCTGCAAATTCTTTTTCATTCCCTAGCATTGAAAAGGTGCATAAAGTATTAATCTCAAAGGTAAATTGTTTTTCACATACACAGAAGGGGTCTTATCTTTAGTTGCCTTTTAAAATAGCCCAAGTAAGAACAAGGAGCATGCCCAGAGTTGTGTTCAAATAGGGCTCAGTTTGGACTAGGTCCTTCACGTTTAACTGCTTCCAATGCTTTTTCCCTAAATGTTGTGCCCCTTCACCAAAGAGCCTTCTGTGAATAAAACAGAGCAATGCCTTGGTCTCCTAGCTTTCTACTTTGTAAAAACAATTTCAGAAGCAAATAGAAAATGCTAAAAATGGAATTAAAAGTATAGCAGGCAGGTGTGTTATATATAGACTGAATTGCAGTTGTCTTCCCTTTGCAAAAAAAGCAGTCATGGCATACATTTCCCAAGTTTTTTTGTCTCTCTCTCTCTGTATTTATACATTCACACGCATATATTTTTATTATTGCTACCTCTCCTACCCTCCTCACTTCCTCCAGTCATGCCCCAAGAATTTCTATAAATGTTAAGATGCTCATATTTTGATGTATTGTGTAATGTGAGGAAAATTTTCATTAAGTCATCTTCCTGCAAGAATGTAACATAAATATAAATGGGTGTGGAAAATTAGGGCTATAAACTAGACATTGAAATTAACAGTTTTCTAATCAACAAGCAGAGATTAATACTATGTTCATACTTTGGTGGAATAGTCTGTGTAGAAGGCCCATGTGACAGCCAGATGGAAGGCTTAATCTTTAATGAACCTGACCTGTAAAGAGCAAAGGTCGTCATCCCAATAATTAATTCTAACTGGTGATATATTTTATGACAAACTTAAAGTAGTCCATGAAACATTTCTTTCTTATTTTATTTTTAATTAACATGTAATGAATTGTAAATATTTGTAGGGTATAGTGTTGTAATTAAATACATGTATCCAACAGGTACTGTTCAAATAACGGTAATAACCTTTTTAATCTGCTGATTTCTTTATGTTTGGAGCCTTTTGGTTCCACTCTTCTAGTTCTTTTCAAGTATAAAATGGGCTATTGCAATCCATAGTCACCTTACTTGCTATAGAACATTATAAGATGCCTTCTATTCTACTGTATTTGGTACCTAATTTCTCCTATCACCCCCCAATCTTCTTAGCCTCTAGTGACTAATGATCTACTTTGTAGTATTTTGAGATCTATTTTTGTGTCCTTCACATATGAAAGATAACATGTGGTACTTGTGTCTAGCTTATTTCAGTTAGCCTGATGTCCTCTAGTTACATCCATTTTACTTCAAATGACAAGATTTCAAATTTTCTTTATGGATATATATATATATATAGAGAGAGAGAGAGAGAGAGATAGTTATCTTTACCTATTCATTTGTTAATAGGCAATTAGGCTGATTCTATATGTTGGCTATTGTGAATAGAGCTGAAATGAACATGGGCATGGATTATCTCTTTGGTGTACCAATTTCATTTCCTTTGGATATATACCCAGGAATGGCATAGCTGGGTTATATGGTTGATTTATTTTTAATATTTTCAGGAACTTCCATGCTATTCTCCATATGGCTATACTAATTTACATTTTCACCAGCAGTGCATATTTCTTTAAGAAATATGTCCCTATTAAAACTGCAGATAAGAAAGATAACAAGTGATGGATAGTTGGATCTAATTAAATGATGCCCAACATATATATGAGTGTGTACGAATAGGAACAAACTGAAGCTTATGGGTCAACTTAAAGAGATTTCAGTATATTCTTTCTGATGGGAATCCAGTCATAGAAATAGTATAGTGAGCTGATTGGTAGGATTGTTTTTCAAAAAGAAATGATATGATTGGGTTTTCATAGAGAGTATAAAACCAATCTAAACTTAAGATGGGTAGGGTAGAAGGGTAGTTGGCAGTGCTTTTCTCAAAAAATATGTCCAAGTCTTCTTGATATACTGACTATTGATTTCCCTGTCCTGCCTCCACTCCCTTTTCTGCTAAATCCAGTTTCAAACACAAGTGATTTTTAGCAGGAAGTGTCGATAAAAATGCTGACTCTCAGCACCTAGACACTTAGGATAAACTTTTTTTAAATATATTTTTTCATCATAACGTGTTTCCCCTTAGGTTTTTCGTTTTGTCAGCAGTGGGAACAGAAAAAACAATGTTTAAAAAACAGTATATAGGAGATCTATAGCCTTTTAAAAATCCAATTCTTTTACACTTATCCCAAAAGGCAATAAAGGACTATCTAAAAGTATCATTTCCCAGAAGGGCCTGTAGATGCCTAAGAAACCAGAGCACTGGGGAGTAACACCAATTCTCAGAAAAAGCTGATGAAATTACGTGTTTTTTTTTGTTGTTTGTTTGTTTTCCTCCAAACAGATCAGAATGAAGGATTTCATTGCAGGGAAGAATGCCGGATTCTTGGTCACTCTGACAGGTGCTGGATGCCCCGGAATCCGATGCCCACCCGCTCCAAGTCCCCTGAGCATGTGAGGAACGTCATCACGCTGTCCATTGAAGCTACTGCTGCTGATGTTGAGGCTTATGACGACTGCGGCCCCATCAAGCGTACTTTTGCAACCTTTGGGAAAGATGTCAGTGACCAGCCGGCTGAGGAGAGGCCCACCCTGAAAAGCAAGAGGAATGTCAATGTGATCATCTGCAGCCCCAAGGTCAACAGCGCTATCCGCGAGGCAGGCAATGGGTGTGAGGCTATTAGCCCAGTCACCTCTCCCCTCCGTCTCAAGAGTCATCTGCCCACCAAGCCTTCTGTGTCTTACATGGTTGCCCTAGGTCCGCCGACCCGTGATCTGGAGCAGTACATCAACAGTGGCCCTTCTCGTCCCTCTGAAGCTGAGCCCCGTGGAGCTGACAATGAGAAAGTCGTGCATGAGGTCAACACTATTCTGAAGGAGGGTCGTGACAAAGAGTCCCCTGGAGTGAAGCGTCTGAAGGATATTGTTCTCTAAACCAGTCTTGGGAAAGAAAAGAAAGAAACTATGCTGGCTAGCAAAGATGCAAAAGCTGCTCCTTGTAATTGCTCACCAACAGTTGGTTCTTGAGTGGCTGTATTTCAGAGCTTTCCCAAAATGTATTGTTTATAAATGATTATTATTCTGTGACAATCCCTCTCATTTCAACAGGCAGCAGGGGTGTTCAGTTGGAGCAAATTAGCTTTGGTTTGAGTTGTTCATGGGGCCTTGATGTTGGGGAAACAGATAAATTCAGTTGTAAAAAGTATTATGTATTAAGTGTTTGAATTTATATATTTTTCTATGTCAAACTTATAAATTATTGTTTGTGGGTGATTGCATTTGAAAAAAAGCAAAAAGCAAACAAAAAAAGCTCTGGACGCACTTAATAAGCTCACTACTGTTTTTTTTTTGTAGTGTAGACAAGTTAATGATCATTTATTGTGTACTATTCATTGATTCAGTGATGTGCAATCGAGCCCCTAACAGGTCGTTTCTGAAGCTTGAATACTTCCCAATGCCGCTATTTTGCTGTGGACACCCCTGCTTTAAGAAACCTTTTTCTAGCTGTGCTATTGTATTTGATATTGCAAATTGCTACGTGTGTGGTGATGGCAAAAGGCTTTTAAGGATTGGTGTTTTTCTTTTCTTAAAAAATAAAAATACAGACAAACACAAAGTGCAAACAAGTGAGACAGCAAATGAATAAACAACACCACATACAGATTGAGTACTTGGAGGATATTCAGGTTTATCAGCCCATGTAGTGATTGCTCACCACCTTGCAAGGGATTTTTCCTGCCTTTCAGTCGTCTGCCTGGGTACATGATAGATCATTTCAGAAAGTCATTTTTGGATATGCTGCTATCTAATTTGCAGTTATCAGAAGTACTGTGCTGAAAGTTTTATGAGATCCATTTTTCTATTTTTCAGGCCCTGAATAGGAAAGTTGTTCCTGAAGTTATAAGATTTCAGGCATAGAAATTCCCTGTCTCCAATCATCTAAAACCTAAAGTGAGTGAATGTATTTTGAGATCTAAATTAGCATCTTTCTAGTCACATACTTCCTGATTCAGTGTTTCTCAATCATGATTGGAAAAGACTGTAAAATACTTCATGGACTGGAATTGAGAACTCCAAGTTGCTCTGTATCACATAGGCTTATAAATAGGGATAGAGTAAGTAGTATTGAGTGTACATTTAAGAGAAGACAGATAAAAGTAACAGCATCACTAATCCAATTATTGTGCCTTCTAAATGGAGACACTCAGACACTTGAACTTGTCTTTTTATTACTAATATTTTTGATTAAAAATGTGAACAAGAAACTATTAAAGCAAAAATCCTTTAGATTTAGCTAATTCTTTTTGTTGTAGGCTAGGAATGCACCATTTTAGAATTAACAAATTACACAGTTTTTTCTTGTTGTTTCTAACTCCCAGTTTATCATTTTTCTATTAATGTTCACTGGACAACATAGTATTCTTGCAGCTTAAGAGTTCATTATTTAATAATAAAGAAATATGTCACATTTGCTCTACCTGGGTCTTAAATAAGTTGTTTCTAGAGAAACAAGTTTTGTGCTTCTCTTCACAGTTGTTTCATTTTTTTAAAATCCCGGGGTACCCAGAAAGAAGGTCTAGAGGTTAGAGCACTAGAATACAAAAGATAATTTATTTTCTTAAATTTAGGTGGATAAGATCAGCTCTTTTCAATGTTTTAGTTATTTTCGCTTGAGTTCCTAGCTTTATACATGTACTAGGAATATTTTCTTTTGTGGAAGGGGAAAGGGCTTTGAGGGAGGGGGGTGGGTAAGACAGTGGGATAGGGTTAGGTAGGAGAGAACATTTCTGAGAAAAAAGAACCTATAATGAAGCTACAGATTCGTCATTACTTCTTATTCAGTGCTGAATACTACCTCATGCAAAATATTGGTGTGGTTGCAAGTTTCCTTCTGAAACTGACACATCAGAGAGATGAATTACCATAACATTTTCATTTTGCCTCATTTTATTCTCATACACTTTCTCTTCTTCTGATTTACTTCATTTTAGTAGTAGATTCTTAGTTAGGTATTTATTTCCCATTGCAAGTGACTATTTGATCAGCACATTAAAAACAAAACAAAAAAATCCCCTTTAAATTATGATAGCTGCCAATAGAGTTTAGATTGGTTTTTACCATGATCCATCCTGATATTATGTCATTAGTTACTATCTCAAGGTCACTAAAGTTAGATTTGACAGTTTTCTACAGGTGTATTTCATGCTATGCTCAGTGGGAAAAAGGGAGCTGGAAAGATTGGGGAAAGTAGATATGTTGAATGTTACGTAGTTGTTGAGCCAGAGAGGCCACTGGCTGCCATGCCTCTTACCAATCAAGTTCAAAATAATTAGAGTAGTAGTGCCATTGAGTTTTCTTTTTGACTGAGTTTTCTTCATTTTCCCCTAAATTTAGTTACAAGATACAGACTCATCCTTTTTTCCCTATCCAAATACTTTGTTTTCAAAGCAGTCAGTTTTTTGTTTTTGCATCCAAGCACTTTACTGAACCTGTTCAGTGATTTCCTCTCATTAAAAAATATCTTTTTTCCTCTACAATTGTCTGATATCTGTGTCCTTCCAGAAGCACAAGTGCATCATAGGAGGGCTTTTTAAGCTGGTTTTAAAGGCAAGCAGTGCCTACAAATAAGAACTTTGTGCAAGGATCCTAAATCTTCCTTTGGGTCATGTTTTTCCTTTCTTTTAAACATGTCTGATGAAAAGCCACAAGGGCCAAAGGGCCAAATTTTATTTATTTTCCTTCTTCTAACATACCACACACTTAAACATCAAGCAACAAGTTCAGTTTCTAAATCCTAGGGAGTTTTATTCCATTTATTCTAATGTTCCATGATTTTGAAGTATGACACACTTTACTATCAATTATTTTCAGCAATTCTCTGGGCAGATAAACTTCTCCATGAAGTACTGGGAGTTTAGTTTGCATTGATATATAACAAGAATAGTGAAAAGAGCCATGATGCTATGTAGAATCTCTTTTTTCCATTTGCCTAGGCTAATTAGTTTATGAACCTGTTCACAACGAAACTTAGCATCCCTTTGACCTCTTAAAACCAGTAGACTAAATTATGGTCCATCTTATTACCAAAATAGGTATTGAGCTAAGAGATCCTGCAGATCCTGCAGAGCAGTGGTTCTCAAAATGCAGTCCCTGGAGCATCAGCAAGAAAATCACTTGGGAACTTCTTAGAAATACTAATTCTCTGCATCAGAAACCTGGGAATGGAGCCCAGCAATCCATATGAATCAGATGTCCACAAAGCTTTGGGGGCTTATTAAAGCCCAGTTTGGAGACCCTTCTCTTAGAGTTTCTGATTCAATTGGTCTAGCCTGATTCTGTGCATATCTAAAATTTCCCAGGTGATGTTGATAGGGACACACTTTGAGTATTACTACTCCAGAGTTAACCTGCCTAATAAAACTAATTGCACCCACGTTGCCATTTAAACAAACTCCTTGACATGGTGACCCACTGTCCATTAATGAAAAATATTAAAGAAAATACAACTCAGAACTCTGAAAACTAGAATCATCCAGATTATCTTCTCAATAAGTGTCACTTCAACTCACTTGATTGACTGTATGAGGGAAATTCAGTTGACTTTTTCCTATATCCTTATCATATCATTAAAAAACAAACCGAAAATGCTGTCCATCTAAAGCAACAAAGACAAAGGACAGTTTGGGGAGAGGCAGGGATAAAGGGAATAGCTTGGTTGGGCATCCAAGGTAAAAAAAAAATAAAAAGGATTATTATTGTACATAGTAGTTCTGGCTAACATTCCACTTCATGGGGATCATTTTGATGTTGAATGGTCCCCAAGGCATCTTGACAAGTCTGGTCCACTTGGCTCTTTACCCAGGGTAATATAAGACTCTTATGGACTTCAGAAATCTGGCATAAATGAGCTTAAGTCCATTGTATACAGTCCTAGTGTTTGCCTTCTTGATAAAATTACATTTAAGAATGTCATTTCATGAGTCAAATTGTATCTGCTAACACTGAAGTGTATTGAGATATTGTTCTTTAGTTTAAGTATTTAACGAAGTAATATTCAAAGGGGATGTGTGGGGGTGGGACTGGGACCGGGTGGCTTTATATTGATAATGAAATATTCCAGAGCAAAACACATTGTCCTAATGAAGTTGTTGCAGCTCTCTTTGTTTTCTTGTGAGGCTGAAATTGGCTTGTGGGTCACTTGTTGTGCAAAAGTGAATTAATTTCAAATAGGAATCATGTTGCTTTTGTAAAACAAAGAAAATCAACCACCTTGTCAGAAATATATATTGTAAGGCGCTCTTGGTAAAGAACAATCCACAAACACCTGATCTTGATTGGAAAGCATTGTTGGTCATTAGGGAAAACAGATGATGCTGACTGTTGCTCCAGCTGTGTTGGCAATTAAAGATGACCTTGTTACTAGCTGAAAGTTGCTGTGAACTTTAGTAAACAAACCAGCTAACACCATTACAGCACTGGTTAAGTAGACTTTCCCTGGCACTGGCTGGCATTCAGCTGAGGAAGGCTAGGATACCGACTCTAATGACCAAGAGCCAGACTAGTTTAAGCTAGAAATTCAGCAACAAATACCTCTTGTGCTGTTTGAATGCTAAGGTATTAGTTGCAAAAGGCTTATGCCTTCGCTCCTCTAGTGAGAGGAATGAGCCTGATGACACTATTATTGTTTACCTGTCAAACCAGGGTGGAAATTTAGAGGGATACAAGTACAGTATGTCTCATTAAGCAGTTTCTGTTGCTGATTAGATGAAGATGAAGTTGTTGTATATGCTGATCTGTATGTTATGTACATTTTCACAGTGATTGAATCATTGTAAAAAAAGACAAAGAATCATAACTGTCTATTTTATGAAGATGATAAAACAGCTTTATTAAATTATTACAGTTATGTTTTAAATGGTGTTATCTGCCACATTGTTTCTTTTTATCTGGTGATTCTCTCTTTCCCCCTTATATGTGTTTTCTCTGCTTCAAAATTTAATGCATTTTAGTATTAAAGGCTGTTATGGAAAATTATCAAGTGTCTGGTGAAATGTGTCTCAGAGTATATTTGTTGACTTGGGATACGGCCAATTCTTAGATCTAGGAGGTAACCAGCCTTTGGTGAGGTCATTGATCTTCAGGTCTTTTCCATTCCATACAACTCCCAATTCCCCAACTAAGAGGGGCCTTTTCCTCCAGTCAGGATTCAGTCACAGTCAGGACTGAGTACTTCCTCTTCTTGCCATTCCTGTCAGTACCTTTGCCTGACAAGGAGAGGGTCCCATTCACATTCAGAATACCAAAGACTTTCCAGGGTGGCACTTTGAACAAGAGTGTTAAAATCATTCCTTTAAATAAATCATTTTGGGAGCAACTTCAACATGAGACTTCCATAAAAAGGTGAAAAATAGTAGAGGCTGACAGCAGGGGAAAGATAGTTTAAAACAAAGGTGACCCGGCTGCCCCTTTGATGCCTTCAGGTATAAAAACGAAGCAACAGGAGAGGCTCTCACTTTGAACATAACAAAGCCGCAGAGAAAGCCCTGACAACTTTCTTTATCTAAACCATTATTCTCTGGGACTTAGCACTTGGGCTGAAAGTATTCATACTGGCTGCAAGTGGCAGATGAAAAAAATCAGAGTAGAGGATAAAGGAGGGCATGGCAGAATATTCTAAGTAATGCCTTTAGTGGTTCAAGACTAAATTGCTTTACCATGACCTATTCTCTCTAAACAATTAAAAATAATCCCAAGGAAATCCACTGTCTCCCTAGGTCTCCATCGTCCTGTTATTTTTACTCACCTGTATTAAACTGAGATTACATGTTCCTCCCCAGAATTAACCTTAGAGCTTCAGCAATAGCCAGTGATTTGGTACTGCAGTTTAACAGGTGCTGCATCAGAATGCAAATAGACGTGCTGGGACACACTGAATCACAAACACTAGTGTATGTACAGATGTCCAAGAGTCTCAGATGTTCAAGTCCTATTGGAAGAAGGCTAGTTTGTCATTAACTTGGTGGCCAAGAAGTCACAGGAGGCCAAGTGGGAGTTTCTGTGTTGGTCCGTAATAAAATCACAAAGAAAATAAATTTTTTCACCCTCTTCTGTCTACCCTAGATTTGGGTGGAGAAACTGGAAAGGCATCTTCTCCTAAAATAAGTTCTTCCAAAGAACAGACAAGAGAAAATAAATTCGTGTATGATGAAGGGCATTCATATATGCAACACAGGCATATCCAACAGTAAGTGGGAGTAAGTGCGGGAGAGTTGCAAATTTATAGGCATGAACTCAAATATATTTAAATTTATAAAACAAAGCAAAGCAAATTACCAAAATTATCCATATAATTTTAATAACAAAGTGCTTGTAATACACTGTATGATTGTCACTGGCTTACTGTGTATGTAGTCATGAAACCATGAGAGAAAGCTGAGCGTGGTGGCACATGCCTATAACACTAACACTCAGAAGACTGAGGCAGGAAGATTGCTGTGAATATGTGAGTTCAAGGCCAACCTGGGCTATGTAATGAATTCATGTCCAGGCTGAACTACATAGTGAGACCCTGTCCAAAAAACTTTTAAAGAAATCATGTAAAAATTTATCCCTAAGAGGATATTTTCTAATAGCACATGGCAGCTGCTCCAGATACAAACACATTGTGGTTAACCGTAGGGAGTTAAAGTACACTTCTGGGTGTGTCTGGGTGGGTCAGGAAGCCAAAATTTTGGGTACTATATATGATTCTTGGCCCCTTTCTCTGGCATGCTTCTCCTGCTCTGCTTCTTGGTCACCAGGAATATAGCATTTTTAATTCTCCTTCCACCATGATGCTTTTGACTTGGAGCCAGCTGAGCCTGAACTGAATCCCCTGAAACTGTGAACAATATTGAACTTCTCTTTTAAATTGTGAGTGTTGGATACCACGTTTCAGCAATTGGAAAGTTGACTGATACAGGTATAGACATGACTTAGAGAGGTATGTCTTCTATGCCATTGCACCACTTGTAATAAGATAGGCTCTCCCAACAAAATTCTCCAGGAGAGGAGCAGAGAGATCTTTCCCTAGAGTCTTAAGTGTTAATCCTCCCGCACATTGGCACATATCTGAGACTTCCATGCACTACTTTTCGTGTGCAGAAAGAAGAGGGGTGGAAAGCGGTGAGACAAGGTTCTCCAAGTGACCTGCAATTGATGGCTCACTGGCTATAACTGGAACCCTTCCATATCAGTGATCAGTGCCCTGCAGGAGGTCAACAGAGCTTTGTTGGCGACCCCTGAATTTCTGTCTGAAGATGAGGAGCAGCAAAACTGTGCTAGTGATCCCACTACTTCCCTATTTTCCTTCTCCTTATGTTTTAGCATCTTGACTTCTTCAGGGGGCTTAAAGCCTTGTTTTTCCCTTAGTTGTACAGGTTCCCTATTATGGCCCTTTCTCTCTATCCAGACCTCTCCTCTCTCTTGTAAATATTTCCCCTATGTCCCTTTTCACTCTAAAGTATCTCTAAGGTTTAACTATACCCCACTTCTTCTAGGTCTTTTCTCTGTTAGGGCTGAGAGACCACAACTTTTCTTGAGTCTTACTGTGTGCCAGACACTTTATAAATAGTATCAAATTTTATTCCTCACAGCAACTTTATGTAGTAGATGATGATACCTCCATTTTATACCCAGATAAATTGAAAATCAGAGTGCTTGAGGGGAACTTGCTTAATGTCGCACTACTACTAAGTGGCAAAGCTAGGATTCAAACTCATATCTACTTAGAAATTATTACTCTTTTCAACTACTCTTAAGGTACTAGCAACCAATCTTTAAGTTCTTCCTGACTAGAGTATAGTGAGAATGTCTTAAGGTATGTATTCATCGTGGAGAACATATTGACATTTTAATTGAAATCTTTGGGAACCCTATGTCATGGGCCAAAGAAATGATTGTTGCAGAGTATTTTCAGTCCAGGGTGCTTTTGATCAGTCTCCCCCACACCTCCCTATTCCTTGTCTACTCAGTGCCAGCCTTTCAAGTTGCATTAGTCATGCATGGAAGGATTGTGGCTCCTTTTAGAGTCTGTGCACTCTAGCTAGTCAATAGCCCTTGAAATGAAGTTCTGGTGACCCTATATTCATCTGTCCCTCTGGGTTTCAAGCAATCTGTCAAGGATGTATTCATCTGTGTTACAGGTCAGCACAGCTGGAGTCAGTCCCAATATACATTCACAACAGGCCTGGGTTACTTTTTCAGATGCAGAAAGTTGGTTAAGGTTGAGGGATGTTTAAGGGGTGAAGCACGGTGGTAGTGGTGGTATGGAGGGGAAGCATTTTGAAAAATAAATTAAAATTACTGCAAAGAAAGATGTGAGAGAATGGAAAAATCATCTTGGAAAAGTAGGTGAATCAGTTGTGAGCACTAGGTCATTAGAGGCTTAGGAATTGGTCTTTTTGCCTGCATCAATAGTCTAGATGGGGTTGAAGAAGTGTGTATGTGGTTCTTTTAAGTTAGCAAGGGCCCTGACATGGAGCTAAACTAGCAATGGCGTTCAGACAAAGACAAATATGGGGGGAATGATTCCACTTGGATGCATAAAGTTTTTTGGTAATGAATAGAACATCTTCCCCAAAGGCGACCTTCATATGAAGAGTTTAAAGATAAATTCATTTTAAAATTCATGTTGTTGAAGTGTTCCTATCCAATATATATTAGTGGCCCAGCACGCTCTCATTCTAGAATGTAGTTTTCAGAGCTTTTGTTGTAAGAACCGAGTTACATGTGATGCTAAGCTTTGAGAAACTTTGCCAATGCTATTGTAAATTTTTTACTTTTAGAAGAAAAATATGGATAGAGATGACCTCAGAGATAATTTATGCCTTAGGAACTTTTCCAAAAATGTCTGATAAATTTTTTTCATTCTCAATGCTGTCAGAGGGTCCATATCTTAGTACCTCTTGTCTAGATGACTGAAATATTCTAATTTTTCTCCTCTCGTTTTCCTTACATTTATTATATTGTTTGCACTGCAGCCAAAAGCATCTTGATAAAATGCTTGTTAAATTATTCTTGCTTAAAACTCATCAATTGTTTCTCTTCAAGATTAAATCTAATTTTTAACATGGACTATAAAAGTGATTTTCAACTTTTTTGTCTGCCCGCTGTAGTACTAAATGCATTTTGCATCATGGCTCAGTATCACACACTGATAACAAACATGTTACAAATAATACTTTCTTTCTTACCAGCAGTGCACTCAGAGATTTTCCATTGAACTCTGAACATCAAGGGTCAGCTTTTTCTGCAAAGGGCCAGATAGTAAATATTTTAGGAATTATGGACATATCTATTGCGACTACTAAACTCTATCATTGTAGCAGCACACAGAGATACTTTCCTTGATAGTCCCAGGGACCTTGTGCATCTCCCAGACATATACCCTGGGGTTAGAGTGCAAAACACCCTACCCTCCACCCTGAGTAGTAAATACAGTACCCTAACTAGAAATGTGTCAATATCACACAATGGCTTATTTGCAAATCCAGATTGGCATCATCCCACACTAATGTCCCCTTTATATAGTAAATATCTTAGTTTTACATTTCTTTCTCTTGAAGTATAAATGAACTATTTAACATTTATTAGAAAGTCTTGAGCTGGAAACATTTTTTCTTATCACTTTAAAGGGACAAAAATCATTGAGTCATTGAACAAGGTCTGCATCTCACTCTTTTTTTTTCAAAATATATGTATTTTTCACATATATTTATATAAGTAAATATATACAGGTAAAATGTATAAAGCACAACTAAGCATAAATTCAATCCATATCCTTGCTTCAAAAGTTAATATTTTCAAAGGACAGAGGGGCAAAAGATAACTGTTTCGTAGCATATTAGCTTGAAATTTTCACATCATGCTACCCACCACATCTTATAAATTTTGAGGGAGAATGCCGCAGCTTGAATTTTTTCATCTAGTTAGTTTTTCTCTGTATTTTCATGCCTAGTTCTTTTCTTTCTAATGTGTAGCATTTTGTCTGGGACATCAGGGCAATTATTTTTTCTTCAGCTTGACTCTTTCTTCAACCTTAGAGAATGAATCCCTTTTTGATCTCACAAGAATTCTAGCTGTCCAGCCACCTACTCTAAACCTGATATGGCAGAACTTTACCTCCACAGCCACAGGCCCATTGTGTCTGACATGAGCTTTGAAGGCCTAGGAAAAGTATCACTTCTGATTTTTTGCTGAATGTCAGACTTTGTAAAGAATGGATATGAAAGTGACCTGGACACTGGGGAGCAGTGGGTAAGTCTTTCTGAAGTGCATGCAAGGACACGAATTAGCACAGTGGCAGTACTGTTGAAAGGAACCTTATGACATGATTTGAGGAGAAAAGGCAAGAATGAGAGAAAAAGTTTGGTTAATGGAAGAATTTATAATGATCGAATTAGAGGATAATGATGATATACTACCATTTTTTATCTTAACATCTACCTTCTCTCTCTCTGTCTCTCTCTCTCTCTCACACACACACACGCACGCACACTCACACATTGACACTTGTTTCTGATTTACTGGTTCATTCAACAAATATTAATTGAGCACTTGCTGTATGATAGAAGTATGAGAGGTGCTGGAGATACAATAATCAACAAAATAAGCAAAATTCTTTGTCATCTTTATATTTTCTTTATATTTTAGTGGGAAAGACAGACAATAAGATAAATGAGGGCAATATTCATTTTGTCAAATTGTGATAAATGCTAAGAAGAAAAAAATCAAGCACTGAATGTGGATATTAAATATTCAAGGGGTTATTAAAACTTGAGTAAGGGTTGTCAGGGAAGGCCTCACTGAGAAGATAAGTTTTGAGTAAGAACCTAAAGAAACTGAATGATTGCCACGTGAGAATGTGATCTAGAGATAAGGGCCATCTCCAGGTTTTGAGCAGAGCAATAATGTGACTCAAATTTAAATGGTATCTGACTGAAGACAAAGTCAGGGAGAACAATTAGGAGGGTACTGCAATAATCCAGGTTCAAAAGGATGGTAACTTGAACCAGGGCAGTGCCTATGGACAGGGTGGGAAGTGATCCAATGTGGATAAGTTTTTCACTGCCTCTACAAATGTTGATGTCAATATCAGTAGAAAATAAATATCGGAGGCCAGGCATGATGGTATATGCCCATACTCCCAGCTACGCAGGAGCCTGACACAAGAGGATTGCTTGGGCCCAAGAGGTTGAGGCTAGCCTGGGAAACATAGTGAGACTTTGTTTTAAAAGCAAATAATCAAAACAAATTCTAAAAAAACAAAAACTAGAGAAAAGGAAAATGAAATTAAAACTGAAAAGTTCAAGAAAACAATTGTAAAATGCTGGAGAGAGACAAGGTCCTACTGGATAAAATGGAATAGGCAATGGGAAGAGAAGGCAAAATACTTGTGAGGAAATGAAAATAAGGCCATGTAGGAGAGTAGAGGTACAAAATTAGCTGGTATTTTAACCCCATTTTAAGTATCAAGTGCTTTAGCTTGCACAGACTGGGCCATCACAGTGCTTTTTACTTTAACTCTTTGAAAACTAATTGATTTACAGCATTTTGCAATGATAAACTTGTTCTCTTTTATATGTATAGATTAGGGAGGTAGTGGCACTTCTTCAAGTTAAATGAGGCAAAAGGAAATTCTAAATGGTCTTGGGAAAAGTAATTAATGGGTCAGAACAGCCCCATCCATTTTTTGAGTGGTATTCCCTGCATGAACAGAATGTAGGCAAAATACACTCTCTTGTTTGCTTGCCAATTAACAAGTGCATGATACCCACTTGTGGGGGTTTAAGACCATCTGTTGGTAGATGACAACTTAGAATGACTTCCTGTTAGGAGGCTGGAAGCAAAGTAAGTAGTCTCTGGAAATTGCTTGGGTCTTTGGCTTTTCAACTTCATTATAAAAATTTTCACTATACCCCATAAATATGCTCAAATATTATGTGTCAATTAAAGATGAAAATAAGAATGTTTCTGAGAGAATAATATAATTTATGTGATGTTTTCATCATACATCTTTAAGAATTATCAATACTCACAGAAAGTACTCACAAAGAATAAAAGGGGAAGTGGACCTCTAATCTCCCTGCAATCAGAAGACTCAGAGTATATTGCGGCCTAGAAATAAGAAACAACTCCAAATTTTGCGTATTGAATATTTGGGGCTACAGAGGAAGGAATAATAGATTTTAAGGTTAGATTTTTGAGGTTATAGTTGGCATGTTATAGTTAACTTCTTTCTTCTCAAAGTTTTCAATTGAATTTATTTTACTAAGAGCTTTTTCTTCCACATTTTGATGAAACACTAATTCCATGTTATATTTCATCATTAAAATCCATGGGAAAAGAAATTTGTTTTGCCAATAGTTATTTTTTATTCACTTTTTTTTGAGGTGGGTACCAGCAATCAAACTCAGGACCTTGTGCTTGTGAGGCAGGCATAGTGCCACTGAGCTAAATTCCTGGCCCTTTACTCACTTTGTTTTTTGCTGTGAATTGACTTTTTAAAGTTCAAACAGTATGTTTCTTAAAAGAGTTAAGGTCTTTCAAGTTCTCTGCAGTGTTTCTTCATAGACTAAATGTGAAGCTTAGCTTTACACCATTTTCATTATGCTTATCTCTGTATCTTGATTGTTTTGGATACACAGAAGGTGTGTGTGTGTGTGTTTGTGTTTGTGTCTCTGTGAGTATGTATGTGTGGGTGTGTGTATATGAGCAAGGAAGGGTATTTAGGAGGTTCTGGGAGAGGGTGAGAAGGAAGAGTACTTTCAAATATTTCCATTCTTTTGGCCACTAATTCTAGGGACAGATTAGCAAGGCATAGGCAGTGATAATGCAGGGGATGACCCGGGTGGCTGTTGGTCATAAATTTACCACGCACTTATAGTGTACTATTAATGAGGAAGCTACTCCTTATGAAACTATAACATGCACTTGCTGTAATCCCTTAGTCCCCTGAACTTCTCCTCAACCCAGAAACAAAGGCTAAGATCCTTGAAGAGTAACCATTGTCTGTCGAGCATTTATTATGTGCCAGGCACCCTTAAAGTGAAATACATACACACATACATGAACACACATGCTATCTTAATTACTTTCTCATTGGTGGGGCAAAACACGCATCATACATAAGTTAAATGAGAGGTTTATTCTGTCTCATAGTTTGTAGAGGTTTCAGTCCATAGTTGCACAATCAGCTGGCTCCAACACAGCGGAGCTTGGCAGAGGGGCATGGAGGCAATGGGAAGCAGAGGGAGAAAGAGATCAAGGGAGGAGAAAAGGAGGTAGACCCTTCTAGGCCACACCAGGTAACCCACCTCCACTCACAAGGCTTTACTGCCCAACATCACATTTAGTTACAAAATCCAGTGCTGAATGTCACACCCCAATGGTCCAGTGACCTTAAAGCCCCACCTCTGAGCACCTGAGGATTTGAGGGGATATCTAGTTATAAATTGTATTAAAGAGAGACCATCTGGGCAGGCATTGTGTAGGCAGTGATGCAGTTTATTCACTCTGGTGGGAGTGGCCTGAAATAGGACTAGGCCTAGAGCAGGCAGAGAACAAAGAATGTAAAGAGAAGAGGTGGGGTTATCACCTTGAGGAATTGGGGGGGGGGTGTGGAAGAGTGAGGGAATGTTTTCAGGACTGCTGATGTCTTTGTTCTTCTTTGAGGTTTCCTGTATTTTTGCCACTGAGGCTTCATGGTGCCCTGGGCCACACTTGATGCTGTGCTCCTGCCTGAGTGAAAATTGTCATGAAAGGATGAAAGAATGGCATGGGTCTGTGAAGCAGGAAGGAGGAACTTTTTCTGACTTAGAAAGCATCTATCTTTGGTGGTGGTGGGGCTTGATATTAGTGTTCAGAAAAGGAATAGGCCAGGGGTATGTTGAAAAGGGCAAAATATTGACCCGTGGGAGTTGAGATCTGGAAGATCAAGTGCACATGGTTTGGAGATAGGGCTCAGGTAGGTCGGTGAAGAATGATATCCAGATAATGATGGATGGGGAAGAGGGTTGGGCCTTGGAGAGAGAGAGAGACTTGGTACCTCTTGGAGTCTAGATGTTGTAATAAGAGGATGTCTTTATGGGATGACTGGTATGAGGGTTTGCAGAGGAGGAGGTCATCCATATACTATATGAGATGAGAGGAAGAGGGGTAAAAGGACAGCAAATCATGGACAAGGTCCTAGCTGAAATAGTGGGGGACTGTCTCAGAAACCTTGAGGCAAGATGATCTAGGTCAGCTGGGACAAAAATATGTAGAGGTTTGGCACCACAGGGTGCACAGAAAGGACAAGCTAGTTGATAGTGTGGTGATCTTGTACCAGTCTGTCAGTGTTATCTGCCTTCTGTACTGGAAGAATGGGGGTGTTGTAAGCGAGTTGTTAGGGATTAAGAGACTGCGTCTCAATAGGTGAGGAACAATAGGCTGTAGTCCCTGTAAAGCCAGGTCATGGATGGGATACTGTAGTTGGGCAGGGTAGGGGTGGTTTGTTTTGAGAGGGATAGTAAGTGGTTGTTGGGATGAAGTCAGGGACAGGGAAGAGGTATTCCAGACACTAGGGTTGAAGTAAGGGGAAATGATGGGAGCCAGAGGGAGGCAGGTACAGGAAACCAGGGTGGCTGTAAGTGCTGGTTGTGTCCTGGGGATGGTCAGAGTGGTTGATAACTTGGCTAAGATATCATGTCCTAAAAGAAGAATGGGACAGATGGGGATGCTTAAGAATGAGTGTGGGAATAAGGGTTAAAATGATTAAAATGAATAATCGATAATTTGAAATAGGATAAAAGGTCCAGAGAGGTAGGGGTGAAGGGACGGGAAGGGGAAAGGAAAAAAAGGGAAAGGAAAAATTATGAGAGAAGAAAAAAATAATGGAAATGATGTCTATGTAAATAGGGAAGGGTGGAGGGGGTGAAGGGCACACAGGTAACGGGGAAAAAATAAGAATCAAGATATATCATGTACAGGTACAAGCACCCAATGATAAATGTAAACTCATTAAATGCCCAAAATGTACCAGTAAAAGCAATAAAAGAACTTAAGAATAAAAAAAAAAAAAAAAAAGAATGAGTGTGGGAAAAGATGTTAGCCCAACAGACACTAAATTGAGAGGGGAGGGGTTTAAAGGACTGGAGATTTTGCCTTTAATGCCCACAACAGTAGTTGTTAGAGCTGGAAAGCCGCATCCCTGGAGAGAAGAAAGGGTAGAATAAGTGGCCCCCTGTATTGATTAAGGAAGGGATGGGCTCACCCTCTACCATAAGAGTTACCCAGAGTTTGGCATCCGAGATGGTTTAGAGGGCCTCTGTGACCTCGGGGCAGTGCCCGGCTTTGGTGGCCAGGCCAAGAAAATCTGGAAAGGAGCTGGTTGAGGGTCTTTGGGGTCATGGCCTAGAAGTGGCAGGGGTGGCTGCCAGCATTGAGTATTCAGATGTCCAGTGAGCACCCCTGCAGGAAGGACAGAGCTTGGAGGAAATCCCAGGCGGTGGGCATTCTCTAACTCAGAGGGTATTTTGGCTGCATTTGAAGATTGGCCCTGGAGGGGAGCCTCCAGTAAGAGGTGCCCTTGATCCCTTTGTGGTCAACCCATTGGTCGACTTTGGGGGCCAGTGTCTGCAGGTCAGAAATGTGCTGCTTTTGACCTTGAACGCCAAGTTGATTAGCTTCTGCTGTGAAGTTTGAGAGGCAGTCTCCAGTTTTTATAGTTTTTTGAATGCCTGTGGATCTTGTCTGATAGTTTTAGTTTGGATCCTTTTGGGGGACAGCTGTAGGTCCCTCTGGAAGGTCAAGCTGAAGGTGCCTGCAGTCATCCCCATAGGACCAGGTCAGGGAATATAGTCATTTCTGTTTATCTAGGGAGAGAGCAGAACTAAGGATGACAGTAGTTAAATCAGCCCAGGTGAGGCTATATGACTGGGTCAGGTATCTGGGGTGTGGCTCCTGTCTGTTGGAAGAGGGGGGATCTTCTGGGACTGGGCTTTGTCTGTTGGAAAAGGGCGACTCTCTGGGATGGGGCCCCTCGCAGCCTGGTTAGCCAAGCACCAGGGTTATGAAAGTGTGTAGACGGCCTGGGGCATGCAGGGGTTTTAGAGCTGTGCCAGGGTCTAGGGACATGTGGAGTTGCTAGGGTGCAGCTGTGGTCATGGAGCCTGTGGAGGGCTTCAAGGGGCCCCTCTGCTCCATGGAGACTGTGCCTGAGTGTACCCACATGAACTTGCCAGTGGTGGCCAGGTACTCAACCTCCACAGGGGGTTGGAGGGGCAGGGCATGGAGGAGGGCCAGAATCAGGGGGTGGAGGCTACCTGGGGAGAGCAGAAAAAGGCAAGGTGGAGAGTTGCCTGGGAGCAGCTTGGGGCTCGGAGGTGTGGTCACTAAGTAGGGCTGCCCGGAGCTGCCTCACAACTTGGTGCCTCACCCTCTTCCATCTGGCCCCTCAGAGGCCCTGGAGTAGGGAGGTGGGGAGCAGGCAGACTGGGGAGATGAGGAGGGTGCAGTTGGGCTCCCAGGGCATGCACAGGGTCCCCCAAGGCAGGACCCCCATGCCCAGCACCAGAGGTAGGGCGCCACCTGTGGGGCAGGGGCAGCATGTCTCACAGGCCAAGGTTCTCCTTGCCCAGGCTGGACTCAGGCTCATGGCAGGCAGGCAGGCTCTGCTCACAGGTGCTGTGGTTGGCCTCCCAGCATTTGCTGTGGTTCCACTGTACCCAGGAGCACCAGCTTAGCAGGACTTTCGCCTCTATGTGTGCTGACGGTGGCTTCACTGCCTGCTATGTAGTGCTGCTGGGCTGAAAGGTTGTCAGGTGAAATTGGGGCCAGGCTGTGGGCATGCCAGGTGTGGGCACTCCGTGCCAGGGCTTTGGGGTCTGGGACCCCAGTCTGAGTGCACCTGAAGGGGCTGTTAGCAATCTGGCCAATGACTTGGGCCCCTGGGGGATCTTCTAAGGCAGGCAGGGAGGGAGGGAGCTGGGTAAGGGAGTGAAAAGAAATGTCTTACCCAATCTGAAGCAGTTTGAAGAGACTGTTTGAGATGTGGCCTGGCATGCACTCTAGGATCTGATGGTCTTATAAGAACAAAAGGCTTGGGATAGGGCTTGAAAGCCCTCCAGGGAGGGTCACCCTATCCTCGTTTTTGGCACTAAATATATTAGAGAGAGAGAGAAAGAGAGAGAGGCCATCTGGGCAGGCATTCTGTGGGCAATGAGGCAGTTTATTTACTCTGGCGGGAGTGGGCTGAAATGGGACTCAGTGTAGAGTGGGCAGAGAACAAAGAATTTGAAAGGAAGAGGTGAGGTTATTGCCTTGAGGAATTTGGGGTTGGAAAGAGTAAGGGCACTCTTTGGGACAGCTGGTGTCTTGTCTTTGTTCTTCTTTGAGGTTTCTTGTATTTCTGCCACCTAGGCTTGATGGTCCCCAGGCTGTGCTTGATACTGTGTTCCTGCCCTCATGGTTGCCATGGAGATGGCACATGCTCCTGCCCACCTTTGTCTTACTGTCCAGATGTGACATAAGCCGTAATATTCTGCCCCTGGCCTCCAGCGTACTCATGTGCACCCTTTTATGGAAAATGCATTTAGCCCCTCTCTAAGGTTCTCAATTTCTGAACAGTTTCAATGTTACTGAAAAGTCCAAGTCCAAAGTCTTCTCTGGGATTTACAGCAAAGTCTTAGCTATGAGCTCCTATAAAAAATTAAAAGAAAATTAAACACTGCTGACATACAAAGGTACAGGGTAAACATTCCCATTCCTATAGTGAGAAATAAGAGGATAAAAAGGAATGTTACCAGAGAAAAACCTAAATCCATCAGGGTAAACATTAAATCCCATATTTTTATGTACAGCACCCAGGGCAAGTTGTGGAGAGATGTGAATTCCAAAGCACTTGGGTGACCCCACCCCTGTGGCACTGCGGGTGGTTGTGGTCCTCATGGCCTCTCTCTTGGGCCAGCTTTGCTCACTCCTTGTGGGTTTCCTCAGATGATCCATGTTCCTGGTTTCTCCAACCTTCTGAAGTCTCCACTATACCTTCAGCTTCACACTAACAGCTTCACATATTGCCCCATCAGGGACACACTGCCTGGCCTCTCAGACTTACTTCTGAAATCTGGATTGAAGCCTCTCTGAGGCCACAACTCTTGCATTCTGCACAGATCTAAAATCAGCACGATGTGGATGATTCCAAGGTCCATCAAGTGCTGGAGCAGTAGCTGAGCCATTTAGCATCTTGCTGGTGGTTGCAGAAGCTTCTGTGTGCCTGGATGGTTGAATCTGGTGAACTGAATCCTGGGGAATCAATTCCCATTCCTTAAGTTGCTGACATTCTGGAAAATGGGGTCTTGAGGGGTGTCTTCTCAAAGCACTCTTTCAGCTTCCCAATTTTGAGCCTTTGAAGAGTAGAATCCTGCTGGTTGTGATACCCTCAGGCCATCTTTTCTATTGGCCTGTTCCAAAGTACTTGACTTCTTTTTAGTGCTAATCTTTTCAACACTCAAGCTCTAGTCCAACTTTATCAGAGCTTCCTCTCTGGCCAAAGTCAAATCTTTTTAAATTGTTCAGCTCAAACATTTGCTCTTGATTCTCAATGTAGCACTGGTTAACGTCCCCCAACCTTACCCAAGTCACAGCTTGAATGTTTGAGTGCCTTGAAATTTCATCCATCAGATTACATTGTCCACTCACACTCAAGGAGGGCCTTCCCATTATCCATTCCCAGAACTATGCCAAAGCAATCAGTGGACTGATTTAGTAACCACACACCCTTGATCCCAGCATCACACAGTCTAAATCACTCTACCTCTGAAAAGCCCCACCTATGACCACATGATGCTTTGGGGAGACATGTAGATACAAGCCATAAAACTTACAGAGTAACAAAATTGTAATCTTCCATGGACAGCCCTTGTTTTCACTTATTTCTAAACTGCTCTTATTGTTTCTGAACCTGGTACTGTGTCTGTGCTATATGAGCTCTTTGCTTTGCTATAAGGGCATTGAAAATTTGCATACGTTAGCTTCTTAATTTCAGAAATATCACTGGTCTGAAGTATTTAGAGCATTAATATTTACTGTAGTTATCATATAACTGTTGAGCATTAATATTTATTGTTATGTTAGCAATTTTCCAGAGCTTCACTAAAATGTTTGGTGCCTCACAATCTGTTGGCATAAAAATTGTAACAAAGCAAAAGACAAGAGAGAAGATTATAATGGAGTCTGATGGTTCATCTTTAGAAGAGAAACCTATTTCTGCTCTCAATGTGGACTATAGGGCTATAACTGGTGCTGCTATACTTTTAGCAGCTGGAAGTGGCATGGACTTGTAATTTGCAGAGCATTGGAGACTGAAGTTTGTCACCTTACCAGATTGCTTCCTGGATAGCTTCTTGTCTAGCAGCTTTAAACCTGCAAATGCCAAGTGGGTATACATTGTCTGAGTAAAAAGGCCTATGTGTCAATTTCAAAATTAAGCTTCTGTTGACATTAACAGGGCTCAGATAGTTGTATGTTTCCCTGTTCTGTGTATGTGGAAAGAGCAGAGTTCATTGGTCTGTAGATATGTTAGCAAGAATTGAATGATAAAGTTATGGCTATCAGATTAGGAAAGAACCTATCAGGCCAATTAATTCACGTTCTTCTAACTATGGCAGCATTGTTCCCTAACAATCTGTATGATCTTCATCCAATTTCACTTTAAAGAAAAAGCATTTGCAAACTTCCTTCCACATAAGGTCATTTATCTCCTGATTGCAATATGCTTTTTTTCTTCTTCCCACCTATTTCTGGTTAATAGTTCTCATAAGATAATGAAATCCATACTGTGTTTAATCGTTCAAAGATCTAAAAGTAAAATCTTATTGTAATATGACAGGGCAATCATAAGAGAGTATTGTGCACTTTCAATGATATTAACTTGCTATTGTGGCCAGAAGTAAAAAAAAAAAAGCAGAACATTTAAACAATAAATCTAATTTTTCTAAGAGCCTCAAAGGCAAGTAGGTATATTCTGAGGGTCAAATTTAACACAATATATTGATATTTTGAAAATGGCTGTCAAAATGTAATTTGGGAACTCTCACACTTTGTGCTGAAGTGTCATTCTTATCTCTAACAGGAAAAGGCAACATATTTAATATATTTGGCCATGCACCTACGGCTGATAGGCTAATGGACCTGAGAAATATGTGAAATGATAGGTTTAAATGAGAGGGGCTAGTGATTCATGCATACTTATCAAATTATGTTGCATTCAGAGTTATGAATAAGCCTTAGTAAACACAGAGCTATGATTTGTAGTTGAGCATCAGTAGAAGATAAATACAAGTGATTGAAAAAGCTAAGGACTAACCAGAAGAGATCCAAAATTTACTGTAAGTAAAAGAATTTTCATCAACCTCTATTTTGTTTCTCCAGAGATAGGAGATTTTAAGTTTATTTTATTTTAAGCAATAAAAATTAAAAGAAAGGCATTGGCAGTAATATTATGTAGTATACCTTAAATTTTGTGTAAACTCTCCTGGAGATACCCAGCACTTTATATCATTCAACAACCACAAAACTCTTGATTGTTCACCTACTCTGTGGAAAAAATTGTGCCAGATGACGTGGACAGAACAAAAATTTAGATTAAAATGAGAGAGCTCACAGTCCTGTCCAATGTATTTCTCTTTCTCTAGCCCCTTTATATTTTACAGTTTTGAATATTCATCAACATGTGCCCATCTGAAATTCCAAGGCAGACTAATGGAGCTGCTTAATAACAACAAGATTTCACTCTAAAGAGCCAAGTAATGGTGCATATATTTGTGATGACCAAAGGGCATGTTTTAAGGCAATAGCACTCCCTTGAATTTATCTCATCCAATAGACCTAAGGAATAGAAGAAATCCAAAATGCAATATATGTGTTTTAATCATTTGGATGATAGATATCTCCTAACTTTGCACATGATATTTTAGCAGTGTGTTGATGGTCAAAAATATTTAGACATAAAATTTAGAACATTGATCTATTTTGACATTAGGCACCTGTATTTGTATTAAAATTTTTTCAAATGTAATGCATCAGAGATTTGATATTTTGTATGTATATTTCACTAGCATTTTTGACATTTCTGATTGCAAGCAAACAAACAAATCCAACCTTCTTTTAATTGGACCTGCTTTAAACTTCCTCTCGTTTTCCCTCATTTCTATAGAATTTGCGCGTGTGTGTGTGCGCGCGCACGCGCGCATGTGCACATGCACAAAATTTGATTTAATCAATAATAATTAAGGAAAAAGAGTGTGGTACAAACGTTGGTAGGAGGATACTTCCTAGCTTTTTTCCTTTTCTCTCTCTTTTCTTTTTTTCTCTCCCTACCCTCTCTCTTTGCAAAATCTGATATTAGAGGAAAGGTGCTGTGCTGTTTTAGGGCCCCTTGAGCAGTAATATGTCGCTGATCTAACTTTCTTATTATATATTAAGAATGGGGTGCTTATCAGAAAACATTAATAGCTGGTACTACCAGGTATATACTATGCCCAAGCTTTGCTTTAATTACTTTATATGAATTCTCTCATTGAGTTCTCACCATAACCTTCTGATTTAGGTAATGTTATCCTCACTTTGCATTTAAGAAAAAAGGGGCCCAGATATATTAAATAACTTGTCCCCCAGTTCACGTTCTTGAAAGGGCAAATTTGGGCATCGTATCTAAATAGTCTGGCTTTACACTCTAAGAAAGTAATCATTTTACGAAACTGTCCCACCTTTAGAGAGTTTCATTGAGAAAATGATGTGGTCTGGTCATTGCTATTGGAAAAAAATAATCCCCTGGGGATGCTGGTGAGCTTCCAGAATTTAGAAGCTATGTCAGAAACCAAGCTGACTTGGTTTCTTTGAAAAAGAGCCAGTACCCAGGTCTAAGGGGAAAAGGGAGACAGACAGCAGAGATGCTCCTGAGCAATCCGATGACAAACACCCACCACATGGTCAAAATGATTCCCACTGCCTCCCAGTGAGAGAAGTAGACACTTTGAACATGAAATACACTGTTTATTTTCTTGTGCAGTGGTTTCAGTTCAAATTAAATGTTTCACATCAGACAAGGAACTAATAACAAATGATCTCCTTCCTCAGTGGTGCAGTAACAAATATGTAGTAATTTGAAAGCTGGGAAGAAAATTATTACTCCC
Organism: Heterocephalus glaber; assembly: GCF_000247695.1. The sequence goes on from NW_004624902.1 coordinate 2,519,656, forward strand.
AAAGATGTAATAAATATACAATATGTTTAGAGTCCTTTGATGAAATGAACACTGAAGGTGCTCCTAGCAGTACTTCTGCTGAAAAACATAGTCAAAATAAAAAAGAAGAAACATTTAAAAATACTGTCTGATCTGTCAACATTTCGTTAACGTGTAATACCTTAAGGACACAACTTAGACGTAGAATCTTCAATGAAGGAAAAACTTGTTCTTTCCTTATATTGCAGCACAGGAAACCAGCAAATACAACAGCCAGGCATAAAATTTCAGAGTTTAAAAGCAACTTAGTAAGATAGGCTGGTTCTGTTCCTTTTCTTATTTTGATTGGTCTCTGAAAGAGGCAATGGTCAATGTTTTCTTCAGTGAGATGCCCTAATGTCTGCCATCAAGACTCATTTCTATTGTACCCTCTTACCCCTTACAGTATCCGGGAGGGCTGCTATTTTTGACTTTCTCTGCCAGTTCACTTCTAAAAGAACTCTAACAGAATCAGTCTAAGTCCATTTATTTGATTGCATCTGGTCCCGATCTAAAGAATTAGCAGAGGCAAATTAGAAGTTGAAGACCAGAGGTCGCTGCTGCTTGCTAGTGTCCAGGGCTAGAGAGAATCCAAAGTCAGATCTCTACAAAGGGAATTGCTGGCTTAATGCTTGCCATAGTCAACCTTCTTTCTGGATCATAGCAGGCAGGATGCCACGGTGAATGGCAACAGCACATAATGTTGGGATTTGTCTTTTACTTTTACATTTTTTATTTTGACACAGTTATAGACTCACAAGAAGTTGCCAGAAAGGTACAGGCAGATCCCATTCATCACTTACTCCTTTTTCCCCAATGTTATCATCTTGCATAATCATAGTATACTAATAAAACCATGAAGTTGACATTGGTACAATCCACAGAGGTCATTCAGATGCCTTCATTCATCGGTGTTAGTGTGTTGCATTTTTGTCAAATATCAGTTGGACATGTTTGTGGTGTCTATTTCTAGGTGCTCTAGACTATGTGCACATCCTTCTGTGAATATGACACTGACTTTGTTCCTTTATCTATATACTAACCCTTAAAAGCACAGAGTGATTTTTTTTCTCACACATATTTTTTATGAAAAATTCCTCCTTTTCACCTTTTGTGCTCATCCCATTCAAGAGTACACTTATCTGAAACTTTCCTACCTTCATACTGGCTATAGCAAGTGTTCATTCTATGCAGTTTAAATGGGGCCACAACCTTTTGGGAGTGGTCAGAGGAACCAGTTTACTGTGGGGAATTGCTAAGTATACAGATTAGATTTTCCTTGGGGAAGAGAATGAGGCAATTTGAAGATATATTTGTTGGAGAAAATATTTGGTTTGCTTTAGTTTAGTGCCAACTCTAGACATCCCCTCCCAAACATTTCAGCCTATATGCATAAGCAATTTAAGAAACCAGAGGGATACTTTTTGAGACAGGGGCTCTTTTTGCAATGCAGGTTGGCCTTGAGCTCACTATGTAGCACAGGCTGACCCCAAACTCCTAGTGATCCTCCTCCCTAAGCCTCCCAAGTGCTGCATTATAGGTGTGTCCCACCATGCTGGGCTTGGGTGGATTTTCAACTGTTAACCAGAAGAGTCTCCAAGAAAAGTTATCTTATTTTTGCTATTTTTTTTCCTTTTGTCATAAAGAAGTAGAAGACAACAGGGGCTAAACCACTGGCTTGATTTTTTTAAAAACAAAGCAAACAGAGCAAAACAAAACAAAAAATCAAAACCTCCAACTTTCTAATAAGATCAGGTGAAAGTCTGAGAGAGAATTATATTATTTTGATATTGTATGATTTAGGGAGTATACCAAGGCAAGTTTTATCCTCAGTGCTTCTCTCCAACTGCTGACTGCTGATATACAACCTCATTCCTTTAGCAGAAGATTTTAAGTCTTCATATAACATGCAGGCATCCCTGAGAGGTCTGATGCTTCTAAGAATTTTTGATAATTTACATTTATGAGTCTGTGTATTTCACCCTTTATTGAAACTGGATTTTTGTGGGGAAAAATGTAGAAGAGAACCTGTGACGGTACCAGACACTGAAAGTCAGAGGATGAGAGCAGAGCATACAATGAAGTCAGTGGTTTTGAAGACATAGTGCTTCTTAAAGCAAACTTTGCCTTAGACTCTTGTTTTTTTCTGTGTCAATCACACAATAAGCCTTCTCTTTTAATTATATGGTTATCATTATAAAGATAAAAATCTGGCTCTGACTTTCCTTTTCATATATACTATGTTCTATTGATTATTCTCAGGTTGTTTGAGGAAGTTTGAAATAGGACATTTGGAAGACTGATATGTGTATATATATTATATATATAATATATATATTTCTATTTTATTCCATTTTTTTATATGTGGTAAAGTGAAATTCAGTTCAATTCAACATTGGTTGTATGTTAGGAAAAATTCCAGACTTTTAGAATGGGTGCTAAGTATGTATATTAAGTAAAAGGAGAATTACTTCTGTGACATGACACTGGCACCTAAGGCAATCCCTCTATTCTCACCAGACTAGAAAGGAGTACTTTTAAAAATAAAGACAAAAAGCAGTTAAGGTTATCAAGTGTGGATGAAAAAGGAATTTCAGATTGGAACTCAACATCTGTTTGAATCAAACTGTAACATGTTCCCCGGAGGGTGAGTCTATAATTTCCGGGCTTTGCCTTGTCTGACATGTCATCAGTGGATAAGAGGGCTGCTGAGAGATGTAGGCTGGGACATGGTAGTCAGAATAAGATAGCATGACAATGGTACATTTGGCCTCAGAGCAAGCATCTATTATGGGGATTTATTTCTGAAAATGGTTGTGGGTTGAAGGCTCCATTACAAGCTTCACATTCTTGATTTCAGTGAGCTGCATAACAGAAAGCCCATTATGTTTTAAAAGAGATGCAAGCTTGTGCTGATTTTATGTCAAGCTGGGTAAGTGCAAATGGGTTAGAATCTTAAAAGACCTTTGATGCCTTTTCCTGTCATGTTGATCTATTGTGTTGCTTGGCTAACACAACAGTGGCCCTGCTTTAGAAAATAATGCTAGCTGGTTCTTGGATCCAATTAAACTTAGAAGGCAAAAGAGGAATCCGGCTCAAGCGAAAGTGAATTTCTATATGTCAAGCTTTTTTTCCCCTTCAGAGTGATTCTCAGAAGTCAGACACCCCCAAATATAAGAGATATTTGAGGCAAAGACATCTATTTCATTCTAGAAAGTATGTGGCTTGTCTGACAGCCGCTGCGACAAATGTGGCTAGTAGGAATCTAAAGCTTCTTAGGGAGCTGCAAGGTATTTCTTATGCTTTACAAGTGAGAGTTGATGGATAGATCATCCAGTACCCTTTCTCGACTCTCAAGACACAGGCATTCACCCAAGAGAAACTGCACATATTTCCCTTCCCCCCAAATATTCTCACATTGAGTGGCGAACTAGTGAGGTCAGTCTAAATCACACTTCAGGACATGCCATTGACAACTGTGTGGGTATGAGGGAAGCGAGGTGAGAGGCAAGTGTGAGAAATATGTCAAATCTTGATTCACAAAGACTTACAGTATGTCCTGTATTCCTTGTAAATCAAGAGACCTCTTAGAGGTAGGGAAAGTTAAAAGCAAGCATGATGACTGATTTAAGTGCCTATTAAACAAGATTTTCTAAGTTGAGGTTTCCGTAGTAGGCATTTCTTATGTCTTCTTTAATCAACCACTTGCAGGTTATGTTTATGAAACCCAGAGGTGGTTGGAAAGTATCTTACTTCTTTGGTACCTCAAATGTAGCTTAGTCAGTAACTGGAATGTTTATGGGAGAAAGACCTGGAGGCAGGGAATACTGTGGGAAGGAGAACATCCAGCCAACTATTTGGCCAATTAAATCGAGTTATTTAGGAGCCAACTTGTACTTCTGAAGATTTTCTTAGGTATTGTTTTGGCTTCCTCCTTTTTCTGAGGATTGCCTCCAGAATAGAAATAAGGGAATTGTTAATCATTAAGCTCTATAACATGTTAGTGTCTCTGATCAACATGCTTGGTGGGAATATATGGGAAAAATTTTTAGCTTTATTAATAATTAAAGAAATGGAATTAGAGGTTTTTTCCCCCTGTCAAAACAGTGAAGGAGGGAAAGTGAAAATCTTTAGTGCTGAAGAAGGTATAATGAAATGGTTACACTCACATATTGCTGGCAGGACTATAAATTGATACAACAGTTTCAGAAAACAATTTAGCAGTTTTCATAACTTTTGATGTGGTAATTTAACTTCTGGGAATCTATACATCCTGGTGAGTTAATCTACTAGGTGATGTTTTAGGTAAAAATATGGTCATTGTGATTTTGCTAATTTAGGCAAGTATCAGAGAAAACCAAAATATATGAGAGTGTGGGAATATGTTTAAGTACACTATGGCATATGCACATAATGCATTATTAGACAGCCATTAAAATGCATTTACAGGAATTTTAATTACCTGGGAAAATATTTATGTTGTAATATTATTGGAGAAAAAATAGCATAAGCCTTTATAGAGAGCAAACACAATCATCTTAAAATATTTGCACAATAAAAAGGATGGGATAAAATAAAACTGAATAGTAAAATTGGTTGATTTGGGAGATATTTCTATGACTATTTTTTCTGAAATTTAGTTTTTCGTTTTTTTCAAATTTTCTACTCTGAATATGCACTAGACTCATAATTTGGAATGTTTTTATTCAAAAATATTGAGTAAAGGGTGTGATTGAAAATAAAAAATATTGAAAAAATGAATTTTGTAGATTATCTGGAGGTTTAATTTAGCTATTTTCTTCCCCTTTCTCTTTATTCCTTAAAGTTGAAAAGTAATTCTATCTAAGTATCAGACAGTGTGATTCTGGACATCATATTCTACATATTTTCCAAATCCATATGTGGTGCTGAGGCCCAATATGTAAGGAAAGAAAAATACTGTTATTTCTCCTTTATTTAGTTCTTACTAAGGGCTAGGAATTTGCCAAAATAATTGCATTTATTATTTCATTTAATTCTCTCAAATACTCCTTGAGATAGATTATGCTGTTATTGTACCCATTTTACAGACATGGAAACTGAAGGCTAGAGAAGTTAGGTAACAATATGAAACATACAACTTGTCAGCAGTAGACTAAGAGTTCAAAACAATGTCTATCTTAATTATTATATTTGATGCACTACTTTCTTTCAGTAAGTGTGTGAATATTAAGACTGATTAAAAAATGTTTCAATTTGATACTTTTTCTTGAAGGCACCAGAAGTCTCCTAAGTGGTTCAAGTCATCAGGTCAATCTATTATAACTTACCAGTAAGCCCAGAAGTAGGTGATTCTAGGTGATTTTTTAAAAAAATCTATGATTCCTGGACACTGGGTAGCTGTCCCTGGTACTTTTTGTCCTTTCTTCATATTTTCAAGATGGTTGAAGAAGTACAAAATATCATGTTCTCACATGCAGGTATTCTAAACAGGGAGGAAGGGAAGCAGCTTTAACTTTGCAACATTTTCTTCTTATTATGGTGAAAAATCTAACAAAGTCCTCTATAGCAAGTCAGGGAATGTAGCTCAGTAGCGGAGTGCTTGCCTAGCATGCATGAAGCCCTGGGTTCAATCCTCAGTATCACTACTGCCACCACAAAAAGAGCAAAGGCTTGTACAGAAGATTTCTCCTTATGTCTCTGTTAGGAGACAATTCTTCAATGATCACTTGTATTTCAACAGATCTTGTGAATAGAGACAATGATGCTTTGATTCTGGACTATTTTTTCAAGGATGTCTTTATAATAAATAGACTTGGAAAATAGAAATAATGTCTTCCTCTGAGACAGGCAGGCTTACTGCCCAGTATAAAATATGTGGGCTTCCTTCATAAAGCACACAACATATGCAAATTTCCTCTCCTGTGTTATAATCCACTGAATGTGCAAGTGTGATGTAGCCCTCTTTGTATCAACCTATGGGAATTGGGAACTGGAGAACAGACTCAAGAAAATGCTAAAACTTTCATCACTGCTGTTTCTGTTCCTGGAGTTATGCTAGCTTCTATAACATGATGAAGTTCTAAATTGTTAGCTTATAAGTAGGGTAAGATTTCAGCCCCTTCACATTTCTTGAGTCTCAGTGGCCAAATATTTTTCATATGATCAACCTTAGCTACGAGGGAGGCTGAGGTGAAGATAATAGGGCAAAGGAAAATGGAATAATCATATTTGGCTTAGATAAAGTATAATTAATTGCCTCGAGCTAGGTATAAGTTCATTCAACCAAGGTTTCTTTCAGTAAGCAAGTGGAGGCAATTGTTGAGTAGGTAGGTGACTGTCTTACATTTCTCATTGCTGAGACAAAATACCCCACCACCCAAAGTTAAAAGAGGAAGGATTTATTGTAGAACATAGTTTGGAGAAGTTTCAGTTCATAGTTGGTTGGCTTCAAGGCAGGGTGGCGTGACAGAGGAGAAAGAGTTCATGGCAGGCAGAAGTCAGCAAGGCAATAAGCATCAAAGTAATGAAACAGCGAGGAACAACAACAGCCCTCTTTCTGTCCCTTACATACTATCCAGGCTACATGTCCTTAGAGGAGGTAGCACCCACACTCAGGGTGGGCCTTCCAATTATCCACACCCAGAGCTATGCCAAACCTATCAGTGGACTAATTTAGTAATCACACACCCTTAATCCCAGCATCACACATTCTAGATCCAGATACCTCTGAAAAGCTCCACCTATGACTTCATGAAGCTTTGGGGGGACATCTAGACACAAACCATGACAGTGACCAACAGTGTTTGCCACAACAAATGGCCATCATAAAAGGGAGAATGCAACGTGTTATTCAGCAAGGTATAAACTTAGACTTTGGTAGCTTCAGAGAAGAAAGACCACATTTTGTTTGAGAGCTCACCATGAGAGATAGATTTATAAAAGAGGTAATACTGTTTTGATTTGTGCTGTGAAAGACAGAATTTTGATAAGACCATGAGGGGAATGGCTAGGTTTGATCACAAGGGAGTAGCACGACTCAAGATACAGTGTGAAGAAAACACACAGCATGTTCAGGGATCAGGAGAGATGACTTAAATTTTAACATAAAGTTCAATTCTCTAAGTAGCCCATGCAGTTACAGTGGAATACTGGTGTTTATAATGAGCTCTGTGAATTTGGAAAACGTTAGCTTGTCACTATCCCCTAGTGGGGCCACATGCAGAATGGCAAAATGAAACTTGGTGTTTAATGTACAGAATCATGACAACTAATAATGTAGATAGTGGTTGTAGAGTTACATGGAAGTAAAGTTGTTAAAAAGATAACATTACTACAATTTATGTAATCAAGGGTAAGTCAGCAGAGAACTATTATGTTAAATAGCGTAATCCTCTAAAAGTTCCCATTCTACAGAAGCCAAGAGATTCATACCAGGAGTCAGAATTTTGTTTGAGAACTAAAACACTTCATTTCTTCATTTATTTTCCTTATTTTTAGAATACGGGTTTTGAACTTGTTGTTTAGTAAAGGGTTTTACACCTTTGCTATATTTTATATTTCCAAATCAGGATAATTACTCAAAATCGTAAAACATGAATCTCCACTTAATTACTACCTCCATTATCTCATTTAACACACATGCATATCATGTGCAGGCAGTATGACACATAGGCATGCTAAGACATGCACCTTGAATTCACTAAACATTTTTAGGTCACATTTGTGTTGAACTTCTGCTTTTATATTTTTAGTTTACCCCTTTATATGCCAAATCATTCTGTAGCAGGTAAGGTCAAGGTTATACTAGGAACTAAAAGTCTCATAGTTTTAAAATTAGCATTTCATTTAATATCTGCTGGGACAGGTCCCTATTCTATGAATTACATTACAGAGAAAGCTTATATCTAGAATTTTTCCTATCTGCTATTTTAATGTTTTATCAAATGCATTATTAATTGTATGACCTATGATGGCTCTATAATTCAACTCAGATATTTAGGGTGAGACCAACTGCATGCAGAGAAATTTTCAATTCATCACCTTTCACTTTGGAGCTTCTTTCTGCCATCTCCTTCAAAAGCCTGTCACTGTGGAGTGCTCCTTCAGTGCAAAGAGGTGGGAGGAAGCTCAGTCTGTTTGGAGCCTGTCATTCTTTATGAATGCCTTTGTGATAGATAGAAAAAGACAGTAGGCAAGGAATCTTGTTCTGAGAGCCTAGTATGGAAGGGCATTGTGAAATGTATCTGGTATAGAAGTCAGAGTCTTGGGAAAAATTCTTTGAGTTAGAGGTTACTGCATTGTGTTACTCAGGGAAGTCTGACAACCTCAACAATTAACAATGCCAAGAGAAGACTGCTTTCTCAGCTTAGATTTTGTGCCCATCCCTCTACTAGTCACACATCTAAGGGGAAAAAACAGAACACTTGGACACAAGGAGCTTGTTATATAGTGGACAAAAGTATTTTTAGAGGTAGCAAATAGTTTAAAACAACATTGCAAAACAGCATACAAATGAGTGCAAATTAATATGATGTAAATAAAATGAGGAGGGGGCTGTGGAAACCCAGAATGAAAAGATGATCACAGTAAAGCAAGGTTAATAAGAAAAGGCTTCCCAGAGGAGAAGAATTTTAAAATGGAGGTGCTTCATAACACATACATGCAGTGCTCTTGATATCATTCTTTTATTCAATAAATATTTACTTGGCATGTGCTGTAGCATAGTGCTATGTAGGGTGCATTGAGGGATATATGGAGGTGCAAAGCTCCAGTCTTGAGTTCTTTTCCCAGTAGCTTCTCATCTGTTAAGTAGGTTCTCTTATTCCTCACTCTTGATGTTTATTTTTTTTCATTATGGAGTAACATCCATCAGCATAACACTCCTGCCTCCATCTCTTGAAGAGGAATCACTTCTCTGACTGGCAAGTTTGACAGGAGGCACTGGCAGGTGATGCTCAGTTGTACCCCATCACTTCCATTTGAGAGCTAGCTGCTTTTTAGGAAATGTACATTCTGGTTTGCTCCTAAATGCCTTATGTTTTATAGGTATAGGTCTCTACGTGAGGAGTGGCCTTCTGGGTACCAGTGTTTACTTGAGACTGAGTGGTTAAGTCTTCCAAATTCTAGAGTTCATCATTAGGAAGCTCACCTAAGCTATCTCTCTGACTCTAGACTTTCCATTAGCAAAGATTATATTTTTATTTCTACTAATATGACTTTGTTCCTTATGCAATTGACTCAGAGGACTACTATTTATTTAGTGTCCTTACCACACCCAGTTTGTCTGATAGGAGGTATAAGACGAGTCCATATATAACTGTTTGTAAGAAAAAGTAAATCTGATAAGTACCATAAGTGTGGCTTGGATCTTTTAAGAGTTCTGTCCTTATCCACCAAAGCCTGTCATCAATACAGAAAAGAGTACCTTTTGCAACTCTCAACATTTACAAAATTAGTTGCAGGATGACATAATTTCACTTGTTTTCAACTGTGTCTTGAATTTCTGGTTGTTGATTTTCACTCTTCCTCTCATTTCTAGTCCTGATTTCTGTTTTGAGTCCCCAACTTGCATATACAATAGCCTGACATTTTTAAATGGATGTTACACAGGTTTTTCTCTTGAGTCCCCAGTGCTCTCCTCCAACCTGTACCTCCCCCTAGCAAAGCCATCTATATGTATCTAGTTGCTCAAGCAAAAGATCTGTGTGTGGTCTATGTTTGTGTGGTTATTTTATCAATGTCTGGCTTGCTTGGGTGTCATCCCCCCTTTTTCTGTACTGTAACTGCTGTACTTAGGATATATGGCACAAAGTGAGTACTCAATAGATATTTGTTGAATAAATTATTCTAGTAATTAATCCCACTTTTAGTCTTTTCGGTCTGCTGCAGGATTTTGTTTGGGTTTTGACCTTTGGATTTTCCTCCCTCTTCAGATTTATCACCAGCTTTCCCCTCTCCCACCAATACTAAAGTGTCTTTTGGAGCTAGTTTAATATAGAGATTACTTTCAGAATTTAAAGGAGGGGGATAGGATGGGAGAATATGGAAGGTTCATGGAGGAAGGATAATTTAAACTGGACCTTGAAAGAAGCAGAATTTTGATATACGGAAGATAGGAACAAAGGAATAAGACTGTTCTGGCAAAATAAATCACTACGGAAAAAAATCATAGAGGTAGAGAATCACTGAATATTTTGTGATTATGGCCAACAGACCAAATTATGAAGAGGTAGAATCAAAGCTACAATTGGAAAGGTAGGCTACAGGCAATTTGTGTAAAAAATAATACCTAAAATTCATCCAGAAAATAAGAATCTGCTTGGTAAAGGAATGCAGTATGAACTCTACACTAAAACTGTTAAACTATAAATGAAAACTGCATAGATAGAATATGAAATTTAAATCTGTTTCATTAGGTTATGACCAATTTCCTTATGAGATGCGTGTGGATGAGTTTTAGAGGGTTTTACAGAAATATGCTGCTTTTGACAATGTTAATATTTTTGTAAAATTCTTCATATCCTCAACATTCTCTCAGATTTACTGTGAAATTCTGCAAATGTAATTATTCCTTTGTCGTCTCATGAAAACACAATTTTAAGTCTCATCCTTTCTGCAGGCAGTTCAATTTTCCCTAGATTTGAAGGATAAATAAAGCCTCTCCCATGGCAATGAAAATGAGGAGATGGGAGGGAGGAACTTCTGGTTTCCTGAAATTTTTCAGTTAAGGAGTCTCCACTGGCCTTAGCATCAGGGAATAATTAGTGCGTAATGTGGAATAATGTGAGAAATTATTCAATTTCAAGAAGAACAATTGCTGAAGAAAAAATAGATCCATTTCCCTAGCTCTTTCCCTGAACACATTTGTGTTAGCTGCTTGCTTTTGTGAATTGGAGGCCACCCAGGAAGTTGCTGTTTTTAGCAGTGATTATTTCACCAGACTCATTTCTATCTATCTTTATTTTATTTTTCCAGAAATGCTTTACTCTTTGGGTGGTTTGCATTGCATTGGGACAAGGATGTTCCTGAGACTACTGGGGACAGGCATATTGTACATAAGTGTAAGGGAGGAATATCTTCCTTACTGCAGTCTGATTTAGGAAGATTGGAGAGCTGCCTTTGAAATATGGAGGATCATCATGTGGGAAAGTAAGTACACATTACTTCGAGTTCCAGAGGGCAGATCTAAGGCTAATAATCAGAAGGCTGACCTTCCTTTAGGAGTACAACTTCATTACAATTAGAGCTTTTCAAAAAGGGTGGGCTACCTAGTCAGGTAAAGACCTTTGTGTCCCTGAAAGTGTTTAAATAGAGATAGGATGCCAAAGTGCCAACGTTATGGTGGAGAGAATTTCTGCACTGTGTAGGAAGTTGAATTAACCTCAAAGATTCCTTTCTAAGCTTTGCTCATCTGCATATCCTACTACCTTTCTTTTCAATTCTGCCCTTATTTTAAGAAAAAGCCCTAATCTCACTTTCTGTACAAGGTTTACCTAGTTAATTTCTATAGCACCTATCTATTTTCCACACTTAATATCAATCATTTATGGCATTATATTGTTAGTACAAGGTTTCAATCAACATGACTGTCCTCAGATATAAAGAAAACACACACACACACACACACACACACACTGTATTTATTACAGATGATATGTACAACAGCTTTCCCTTTTACTCCATTGTTGATTTTTTCCTGAACCTTTTGAGATTACAGAATGGAGTGAGATAAATAGAAGGGATAAGATTATTGCTATGGCCTTTGTTTAGATGTCCCCCAAAGCCTCATGAGGATAAGGTGGGGCTTTCTTTCACAGAGTTGGCTGAATCTGAAATGTGCGATGCTGGGATTAAGGGCATGTGATTACCAAACCACTACATGTCAGTGATTTGTTTGGCACTGCCCTAATCCCTGTAGTCTGGATGGGATAAAAGGGGAAGAAAAATTCTGTTAAGCTCTTTTGTTGCTTTTTTTCTTCAGGAGATGGTATCAAAACTTTATTAAAAGAAAAGAATAAGTTTAAATATAGACACTGGACTAGCCCAGTCTATATTTTCAACTCCACATTCCTCATCTGAAGCATTACATCAGGGACTCCCTTGAGTCTGTATGTTTTCAAGTTCACATTACATGGAATCCATTTAAAAAAATTTTTTTTCTTCACTCAGAGCAGCCACACACAGTGGCTGTTGACTCTGGAACCTTGGATGGGGCCTTTTCATACGAGGCCTGGCCAGAGCTGCCCAAGGTTTATCCTCAATGAGAATCAGTGCTGTCATGCTCTGTGGATGGAAAAAAAGAAAGAAAAGAAATGCAGCTGGTACAGATTTCATGACTTCCATTCAGATTCTCTATGTTTCAAACCTGCTGCTGAATGCCACTTGTCTACTTTTTGTGTTAAATAGTCTGTGGCCTGGGAATAGGTCTCAATTTGAAGAACTGCTATTGGATGACCCAGAGGTTGATGCAATAGCAGCTCTAGCAGGGCTACTTGGGGAGACCGACTTTTGGATGTGAGGCAGCATGTAGAGTTCACAGGCCAATTGCTGGACATCAATGCGGTCCTCCTTTTGGTAGGCCAAGTATTGCTGGATAAACGCCTTTGCTTCAGGTGTTACTACTGGCTTTGGTGTGAACTGCACTTTAGTAGCTTTAAGAAAAGTATTCTTTTGTAGAATGTCCTGCTGTTACTGGTTGTGTCCAAAAGGCTTTCTTCCATAAAGACACTGGTAGATTAAACCCACTGACCAGACATCAACTTTATTTGAGATTTTTGGTGGTTCTTTCCCAACAACAAAATGCTCTGGCGGTAAGTATCAATAAGTACAGCACTTATTGATACTTGTGATGTTAGCTCCATGCCATCCACTGAATTGTAGCTATCATCATCCATTATCTTGGAAAGACCAAAATCTGTAATTTTTGTCTCTCCACATGTGGTACCATTTACTAAAAGAATATTACCTGGTTTGAGGTCATATTGTATGTCGGGAGGTTTGATTTCAAATACTTTAAAGCATTCACAATCTGCATGATAATGGATCTGGCTTCTTTTTCGGACATTAATTTGTGCTGTTTCAGGTAGAAGTCCAGATCATTTCCCTCACAGTACTCTAATACTGTACAAAACGAGTCAGTGTCCAGTGAAAAGTAATCATACAGCTTAACTATTTTGGGATGATCTAATTCTTTGTGAGAATGGCATTTCCTACTTGAATGCTTGTGGTAATTCTCCTTCTCATCTCTGCAGTTTTTATTTAACTAGTGAATTTTCACAGCTACATATCTTTGCTCTGTTAGATCAAATGCCTTGTAAACTTCACTGAAACCTCCCCTACTCAAAGGGAACTAAAAGGGATACATAATGAAGATAATTCCCAATTTAAAGATCATCCAATGCTCAATGACAGACATTTATTGTTACATCTTGTTGCTTTTGCTGTCTTCTGCAGTCATGAATTGTTGCCCCTCAGCTCCTCTGCCTTGGAGCCAGCTGATTATGGACTGAAACTTCTACAAACTGTAAGCCAAATAAACCTTTCCCCCTTTAGCACTGGGTTTTGGGTGTTTTGTCTTAGCTACGAGAGAAAAGTAACTAAGACAGTTATCTATATCAAATATTGTTTATTATGCCCATACCTTGTTTGAGGTCCTAATCTAGGTGTCAGTGAACAAAATAAAGGTCTCTGCCCTTTTGGAGCTTATGTATATGTAAAGTACCAATACATAGGAGCAGTTAATTTATCTTGATGGCCTTTTATTCAAATCTTATTTAGTATAACATTATAAAGGAATATTTATGGAATGAGAACTATGTGCTGTGTGCTTTACACATGTGCTCTTAAACCTTGAAATAATCTCTAAGAAGTAGATCAAGTAGATGGACACTTTCATAAGAGAAAAACAGAAAGTCACAACATTAAGGCATTTATCCAAGAAAAAACTATGAGGAGCATGAGTATAAATTATTTTTAAAATAACTTTTATTGTGTACATTTAAGGTATGCCATACGATGTTATAGGATCATACTTAATACAGCAAAAGAAATCAACATTTCCATAATGTCACAGTTACCCATTTTTATTCTTTTGTCAAGAGCAACTAAAATTTATCCATGTAGCAGGAATCCTGAATATCACACAATTTTATTAACTATAAATCTCTAGATTTGTTCAGCTTATATATCTGTTACTTTATAACATCTCACCTGTACTCTCTCCTTTCTGCTAATGTCCTCTGGTACCAGTAACCAGTGTTTTGTTCCCTCTGCATATTTGACCTTTTAAAAAGATTCCATATCTAAGTTGGATCATGCAACATTCTTCTTCTTGTATTTAGTTTATTTCATTTAGCATAAGGTTTTTACAAGTTTATCTATGTTTTGACAAGTGGCATGATCTGCTTTGTAAAGACTGAATAATATGTCTAAAGCATGTTTTCTTCATGCATTCCTTGATGGACGCTATTATGGCTTATGTCTAGATGTCCCCTGAGTCATAGGTGGGTCTTTTAAATGGTGGCTGGATCTAGGGTTTGTGGTGCTGAAATTAAGTGTGTAATGCTGGGATTAAGGGTGTGTGTTTACTAAATTAGTCCACTGATTGCTTGGCATAGATCTGGTTGTGCATAATGGGAAGGCCCACCCTGGATGTGGGTGGCACCACTAAAGGCCAGGTAGCCTGGAGGAGATAAAAGGGAGAGACAGACTGCTACTGCTTTGCTAACTTGTTGCCTTCCACCTTTCATGAAGTCTTTCTCCTCTGATATGCACCTTTGCTATGCTAGCTTGCATTGGAGCCAGCTAACTATGAACTCATATCTCTACAAACTATGTGCTACAATAAACCTTTCCACTTTTAAATTTGGGTATCAGGTATTCTGCCTTAGCAATGAGAAAAGTAATCAAGATAGACACTTAAATTGTTTCCATTTCTCAGCTATCATAGTGTTTCAGTAAACATAAGAATACAGATATCTCTTGCACATATTGATTTCATATTTTTTGCTTATATACTCAATAGTAGGATTGCAAGATCATACGGTAGGTCTATTTTTAACTTTCTTAAAATCTCCATACTGTTTTGTAATAATATATATAATATATATATTGTACATATATTTATGTATATTAATATATATATTTCTGACAGTAGTATGCAAAGGTTCTCTTAACACCTTCAGCAACATTTGTTGTCTCTTGACTTTTTGATAATAGCTGCGTAATTAGTATGAGGTGCTATCTCATAGTTGTTTTGATAGCACTTTCCAGATGATTAGGGATGTTGATCTGTTCTCTTATACCTTTTAGCTGCTTTTCTATTTTCTTTAGAGAAATATTTATTTATTTTTGAATAGGGCTACTTATTTTTCTTCTATTGAGATTTGTGATTTCCTTACATACTGTTTCTTGAAAATTAACTGCTTATAAGGTGTAGAGTTTGCAAATATTTTTCCAATTTATAAGTTGCTGCATTATTTTGTTGATTGTTTCCTTTGTTGTGCAGAAAATTTTCAGTTTGATGAAGTCATATTTATTTATTTATTTGTTTCTTTTTTATTAGTACATATTTTCAATACATAAGTACTTTTCCTGTGAATATTTGTTACTTGTACATGACAAAGTTTAATTATTTTTACATCCCCTCCCAAATAAAGGACTCAATCAAAAAATGGGCTACTGAAATGAATATATACTCAGAAGAAGTACAAATGGCCAACTAATACAAGAAAAAATGTTCAACATTGTTGGCCATTAGAGAAATGCAAATTAATACAACACTGAGATTTCTTCTTACTCCAGAAAAAACAATTATTATCAGAAAATCAAATAGTAACAAATTTTTGTAAAGCTATGATGAAAAAGAAATCCTCCTGCATTGTTGAAGGGAATGTAAACTAGTATACCCACTATGGAAACCAGTATGAAGACTCCTCAAAAAACTAAAGTGGAAATTCCATTTGATGCAGCTATTCTCCTACTAGATATCTTTCCCAAAGAGTTAAATACAACCCTTTACAGTGGTACATATATACCCATGATTATAGTAGCACAATTCATAATAGCTAAATCTTGAAAGTGGTCCACATGTTCATCAACAGATGAATGGGTAAATAAATGCGGTATTTTCACACAATGGAGTAGTACTCTGCCATAAAGAAAGATAAATGAGCCATTTGTAGGAAAATGGATGCACCTTGAGACTATAATGTTAAGTTAAATAAATAAGACACGCATGCTCAAGTATTGTATGATTTCTCTTATATAAGAAACTCAAATTATGTATACAGAGAAAAATAAAACATAGAAATCAGGGAGATATACCTTTTGCAAATGGGAAGGGAATGAAAAGATGGAGGGAGTGGGAGGGAGGGGAGGGAAAGGGGGTAAAAAAAGGAATTAAGATATGTTATGTACATGTACCAGCTCCACCCCAGGAAAGTAAACATTACATACTATAATCACATACTGATAAAAATTTAAGAAATATAAAGAATCAATGAATCAAAGAGGTGGTTCTTTAAAGGAGTAAATGAAATAGAAAGCCCTTAGCTGAACTTAACAAAAGAAGAAGAGAGAAGACTCAGATCAATGAAATTAGAAATGAAAAAGGCAAAATCATAATGGACATTGCCAAAACCCAGAAGATTGTTAGCAACTACTGTGAAAGATTGTACTCCAACAAATTGGAAAATCTTGAAGAAATAGACAGTTTACTAAACACATATGAATTACTGAAACTGAACCAAGATCACATAAAACCTCTAAGCAATCCAATAACAAACAATGAATTGAGGAAGTAATAAAAAAAATCTATCAACTAAGAAAAGCCCAGGATATATTCACTGCAGAATTCTACATGACCTTCAGGGAAGTTATACCATTAATATTAACTCTTGAAACCCTTCAATGAAATTGAATAGGAAGGACTGCTGCCAAACTCATTCTTGGAAACTGATATTATCTTGATACTAAAACTGGACAAGGACTTAAAAAGAAAACTACAGGCCAATCTCCTTAATGAACATGGACGCAAAACTCCTCAACATGACACTGGCAAGCAGAATGCAACAAATCGCTTAATAGATCATTCATCATGATCAAGTAGACTTCATCCCAGGGATGTAAAGATGGTTCAACCTATGTATATCAATAAAAGTATTATAGCACATAAACAGAATCAAGAAAAAAATCCCACATGATCTTCCCAATAGATGCAATAATAGCCTTGATAAAATACAATATACAGTCATGAAAAAAACCCTGAAATATACACATGAAAATATGTTCAACCTTGCTGTCCAATGGAGAAATGGAAATTAAAGCAACAAGATTCCATCTCACTACAGAAAAAATGGCTATCATGCAGAAACCAACCAATAACAAATGCTGGTGAAGCTGCAGGAGGTGGGGTAAGGAACACATCTTCATTGTTGGTGGGAGTGGAAACTGGTATAACCATTATGGAAATCAGTATAGCGATTCCTCAGAAAACCAAACACAGAAATTCCATTCAACCTAGCTATTCCTTTTCTTGTTATCTTCCTGAAAGAGTTAAAGACATCACACTACAGTGAAATATGCATACCCATATTTATAGCAGCATAATTCAGAATAGTTAAGTCTTGGAAGCACCTATATGTCCATCAACAGATGAATTGATAAAAAGTTGTGGTATTTATACACAATAGAGTACTGTTCTACCTTAAAGAAGGATAAAATTGAGTCATTTGTAGGAAAATTGATGCACCTTGAAACCATAATGTTAACTGAAGTACATCAAACATATATGTTTAACTATCACATGGTTTCTCTTATATGGGGAACTCAATATATAAATAAAGTGCAATATAAAAGACAGATTATATGAAAATAAGAGAGAGAAAAGAAGTTATTGTACTCTGCCATTTAAAATGTATCTAAAAATGTACCTTCAGTAAAATTTTGTTATATATTTTGGCCTACTAACCTGGTTGTTAATCTATATGTATGATAATTTTATAAGGATTTATATGATAAAGAATGATTCTAATGCTGGCAAAGAAAAGGGGTGAAGGGGAAGGGGAAAAATTGAGATGTGTTATGTACATGTAACAATTTCCCACAATGAGTGTAATCATGTACAGCAAACATGTACTAATAAAAATATTTTAACAAGAAAATATGTATAGAAAGACCATACCTCAATCTAATAAAAGCCATTTATGACAAACCAATGACCAGCATCATTTTAAATGGGAAAATACTGAAAGCTTTCTCTCTAAAATCAAGGATAATTTGAGGATACCAACAATCACCACTCCTGTTCAATACAGTAACTGAAACCTTAGCTGGAACAATCAAGCAAGAGAAAGAAATAAAAGGTATGTACAGAAAAATGAAAAGTCAAATTATTGTTTTTTGCAAATGACATGATCACATTATCGTTTACATAGAAGACCAAAAAAAGAATCCCACCAAAAGACTCGTAGAATTAATAACCAAATTCAACAGTGCAGCAGGATACAAAATCAACACAAAAAAATCAATAGCATTTTTGTACACCAATAATGAACCCACTGAGAAAGAAATAAGGAAAAGTATAGTATTCACAACAGTATCAAGAAAAATTAAATCCTTAGTAGTAAACTTAACCAAAGAAGTAAAAGACCCCTATAAGGGAAACTATAGTATCTGTAAAAAGAAACCAAAAATGAGATTAGAAATGGAAAGACATTCCCTTTTCCAGGATAGGCCAAACCAACACTATGAAAATGGTTATACTTCCAAAACTGATATATAGATTGAATGGACTCCTAAGCAAAATCTCAAACAAATTCTAAAGTTCATATGGAACCAGAAGAGACCTAGAATAGCAAAAGCAATCTTGAGGAACAGAAACAAAACAAGAAGTGTCAAAACCCAAGGTTTTGAGTTATATTACAAAGCTCCAGTGATAAAAACATCATAGTACTGGCATAGAAACAGACATGAGGACCAACAGAGCAGAATAGAGTTGTAATGGCAAACCTCTTAGAGCTTACAATGCTACAAACAGCTCGCAGTGGCACACGTGCCATAGGTTTGCTACCACTCCAATAGAGGAGGCAGAAACAACCCCAGGCCCACCCAGCCTCTTGATCTTTGAAAAAGCATCCCAAAACATAGGATGGAGGAAAGACAGCCTCTTTAATAAATGATGCTGGGAAAACTGGCTATACACATGAGGAAGATTCAGTCTTGATCCTTATCTATCACTATGTACTAAACTAAAATCAAAATGATCAAATATCTAAATATTAAAATAGAAGCACTTAATCTGATGGAAATAGGTAAAACTCTTGATTTCATAGGCATAACTAAGGACTCTGAACAGAACCTCAATTGCATAAGAAATACCACCAAAAATCAACAAAAAGGATGATATCAAATTTAAAAGATTCTGCAAAACAAACAAACAAAAAAGTGAAGAAAAACCCAACAGAATGGGAAAATAATCGTCAGCTACACCTTGGATACAGGACTGATTTTTTTTGTTTATATTTCTTGCCTGAATTTTTGGTGTGATTATAACCAAGGCAATTGCCATTTTCAGTGACAAAGATCTTTCCCCCTATGTTCTTTTCTAGGAGTTTTATGAGTTCAGTTCTTACAATATTTTAGTTCTTTTATCCATTTTGACTTGATATTTGTGTATTGTATAAAATAAGGATAGGGTTCCATTCTTCAGCTCATTATGTTCTTACTGCTCTTCTTGAAATATTATTTAACTGTATATGTTTGGACTTATTTAAACATAGATATCCCTGATTTCATACTTCTACTCTCATTATACTGGTTTCGAGAAACATGTTTCTTGGTTATTTTATGGCTGGAAACTTCCTACCTAGCTGAAGATCATGTTTTACACAATGAAATTGTGATCTTTCAAGGCATGGTACTCATACTTTAAGCTCTACATAATTATGTAGAAAGCTTGATCAAAATGAAGATATGTGGGTCTAGAAATCTGAATTTTGACAAGTACTTATCCCTCCCCAAACACTGATATACATAGACCATTGCTGCACTTTGACTGTCCTAAGGTCATTTGCAGTTCTAGCTCTGCTTCTATGAGATTTTTTACTAGCCCAAATTTTGTTATTCATAATGCATAAAACATCTTCTCATTAGCTATTGATGTGGTATCATCTCCTCCACCACCAACACCAACACCATCACATACAATTGTATTCTATTTATAAGCCACTTGATCTTTCATTGTTTTCTTTTTTTTTCTGGAGAACACTTGTAGAAGGAGTGGCCTTTCCTCCTCTGCAGGGACTGCCTTGGTGACTCTCTTCCTAGCCCATACATATCAACAAAAACATACAGTTCTAGGTCTCATTTTATAAATCTTTAGAAGTATAATTAATAACTTTTTTCAAATCATATGCCATAAAAATAATCAATATTGTGGATTTGGATTGTTCAACCTCACTAAAGGCCTGGTTTTCTCTTCTTACTGAATTTACCTTTTTTCCATTACCATGATGCTCCCTCCTACCACTTTTTGAAAATTCCATTTTTAGTGGATGTACTGTTGACAAGAGAAGCTTTGTGGTTCAGTACTTATGTTCTGTAACTTTCTGATTTGGGGGTCCCGAATAGTTTCTCTAGTGTGAGAAACTGAAAGTGTAAATAAGGGTTACAATGATTGAAATGAATAATTGATAATTTCAAATAGGAAGAAAAGGTCTAAAGGGGTAGGGGTGGTGGGAGGGGAACGGGAAAGCAAGGGAGGGAAAGGAAAAATTATGAGAAAAAAGATGGAAACAAAGTCTGTGTAAATAGGGAAGGGTGGAGGGGGTGAAGAGCACACAGGTAATGGGGAAAAAATTAAGAACTAAGAGACATGATGTACAGTTACAAGCACCCAATGATAAATGTAATGTAATGTTTACCTGAAATGTACCAATAAAAGAATTTAAGCAAAAAATAATACTGAATAGTTTCTCTGGTATGAGAAACTGAAAGTGAAAATAACATTAGAATGATTAAAACCAATAATTGATCATTTGAAATAGGAAGAAATGGTCCAAAGAGGTAGGGGAAGTTGGAGCAGAAGGGGAAAGGTAAGAAGGGAAAGGAAAAATTATGAGAAAAGGAGAAAATGGAAATAAAGTGTTTATAAATAGGGAAGGGTGGAGGGGGTGAAGGGAGGACAGGGAATGGGGAAATTATCAACCAAGTTACATCATGTACAGGTACAAGTACCAAGTGACAAATGTAAACATATTGTATACCTAAAATGTACCAATAAAAGAATTTAAGCAACCCCCCCACACAAAAAAAACAAAAATCAACTATCAACTAAGAAAAGCTCAAGCCCTGAAAGACTAACTGCTGAATTCTACAAGTACATTAGAGAAGATGTAACGCCAATACACTTTATATTATTTAATGAAATCAAAAGTGAAGCAATACTCTGGAAGCCATTCCTGGAAGCAGCTATTGCCCTAATTCTAAACAAGAAGAGGAACTGACCAAAAAGAGAGGTACAGGACAATATTCTTAATGAAAAGAAATACAAAAATCTTTAACAAAGTACTAGCAAACAGAAGGCAGCAAATCATCAAAAAGATCACACACCATGACCAAGTAGGCTTCATCCTAGGTGTGCAGGGTTGGTTCAACATGAGAAAATCAATAAATATACTACACCACATAAACAGAAACATGGACCAAAATCAAATGATTATTGCAATAGATGAAGAAAAAATATTTGACAAAATACAACATTCATTCATGATTAAAACTCTGAAGAACATAGGTATAGAATGTCTTTATTTCAATCTCCTAAAAACCATCATTACAAACCAACAGGAAACATCATATTAAATGGACAGAAGCTGAAAGCTTTGCCACTAAAATCAGGAACAAGACAGGGTGTCTGCTATCATCATTCCTGTTCATTATAGTTCTTAAAACAATAGCCAGAGCAATCAGGCAAGAGAAAGAAATAAAAGAGATATAAACAGGAAAGGAAAAATTTAAATTATCATTATTTGCAGATGACATGATCCTCTACATAGTAGACCCCAAAGGCTCCACCAAAAGACTCCTAGAATTAATAACCATATTCAGTAGCATAACAGAATACAAAATCAACACTCAAAAATCAATAGTGTTTCTATAGACCAATCATAAACTCAATGTAAGAGAAATTAGGGAAACAACATCTTTCATAATAGCATCAAGTAAAATGAAATACTTAACAATCAACCTAACCAAGAAAGAAAAAGACCTGTACAATGAAAAACCACAGTACTCTGAAATAGGAAATCAAAGAGGATATCAGAAAATGGAAAGATATCCCCTGTTTCTGGATAGGCAGGACCAAATAATCAAAATGGTTATATTTCCAAAAATGTTATACATTCTTAAAACAAACTCAATCAAAATACCCATAGCATTCCCCACAGAGCTAGAGAAAGCAATCCTAAACTTTGTACAGAACCATAACAGACCTAGAATAATAAAAGCAATTCTGGGCAACAAGGCAAGGCAGCGGGCATCACAATCCTGGACTTCAACTTACCAAGCTAGAATGGTAAAAACAGCATGGTCTGAGGGAAAAAATTCACCTATAGATCGATGGAACAGAATAGAAAATACAGAAACAACTCTAGGAACAGTCAGCCACCTTATGTTTGGCAAAGGGGCCAAATATTTTTGCTATAGGAAAGATAGTCTCTTTAACAAACAATGCTAAGAAAACTGACTTTCCACATTCATACTCATGATTATAGCAGCAAAATTCATATGAGCTAAATCTTAGAAGCAGCCTAAATGTTCACCTACAGATGAATGGACAAAGAAAATGTGGCATTTATACACAATGGAGTACTACTCTATCAAAAAGAGGGATAAATTTGAGTTATGGGCAGGAAAATGGATGTGCTTTCAGACCATAATGTTAACTAAATTAAGTCTGATGCACAAGTACAAATATTGCATGGTTTCTGCTATATGTGAATTCTAATATATAAATAAAGTGCAAAAATACAATGAAATAAAATTACTGATACTCAGAAAAGTACATAATAAAAGGATAGTATTTATGTCAAAATTCCAAAAGCTTTTTCAAAGAAGTGAAAAGCTGGTTTCCAAACACATGGAATTTTTAGATGTCTCAATTAGGTAAAACAATTTTGAAAAAGAAGAGTAAATTTGGAAGACTCACACTTTCTATCTTTAAAACTTACTACAGAGCTACAATAATTAAAGCCATAGAATAGAAATGGACATAAAAACCAACTGGATAGAGGGACAGTTTAGAAATAAAGCCACAATTATATGGTCAATTGATTTTCAACAACAGTTCCAAGACCATTCAATAGGGAAAATATAGTCTTTTAACAAATGCTTCTGTAAAAATGGATATCCTCTTGCAAAAGAATGAAGTTGGACCTTTATCTTACACAGTACACAAAAATTAAAGGAGAAGAGACTTTAAAAATCTAAACTTCAAGGCAGGTTTGGTGGTGCACACTTGTAATTCCAGCACTTGAGAGGCTGAGGCAAGAGGAACACCGCAAGTTTGAGGCCAACCTGGGCTACATAGTGAATTCAAGGCCAGCCTGGAATAAGTAATGAGATCCTCTCTCAAAAAATAAACAAAAAAAATCTAAACTTCAAAATTATTATTATAAAACTCTTAGGAGAAAATTTGGGGGGAAACCTTTATTACCTTGAATTTGACAATGATTTGATAAATATACCAAAAGCACTGGGAATCAAGGAAAAATAAATTAGAATTCATCAAATTTAAGAACTTTGTGCATATAGGACACTATGGAAAAAACAAAACAGCATCGTCAGAATGCAAGGAAATATTTACAGATTATATATTTGATAAGGGATTAATATTCAGATTATATAAATAACTCATACATTTCACCAGCCAAAACAAAAAAGTCAACCCAATGCAATGATTTCATGGACTAGAAATTGAGAAAACTGCCACCAGGTTACTTTCAAGCTTCTCATGCTTCTGAATCAACAGAAGAAAAGGGTAAATAAAGTCATTGATCTGCATTGCCAAGAGAAAGTTGGATGACTATGCTGCAATCAAAATACACTAAGTACCTGACTTATGAATATTCAAGTTGTGAACTTTCAAAGATGTGAAAGGACGTCTCATTATGAACATTCATAGATGCAAACAAGTAATGGTAGTACATCATGTGTCTGCCGGACATTGTCACAGTTGTGCTGCTGTGTGCTTATTGTACAATAAAATTGTGTACAGTAGTATAGAGCTCAATCAGAGGCCAGGATGTCCAGAAGCAAGGGGAAGAGCAGTGGTGATGTGGAGGAGACTGCTAGGCAGACCAAAGCAATGTACATTGTATATTTAGGTCAAAGGTGGGTAAGATTCACTTTGTCAGACTTGAACAAATCTGACTTTCAAACATTCTCCCTGAACAGAATTCATTTGTAAGTTGGGGACTTATTATAATGAAGAATATGTTTGAAAAACGAGAAATCTCTTAGGACTATTATGCACTGCAATGAAGATCAAAGAAAATATCTAAGAAACCAGTCTAGGCATGATTATACAAGGTCCTGACCCCTTCAGAAATGATTTGTATCACACCAACAGTTAAACATACACATTGAGCCAATATACTTGCTAAAGGCAAAGGGGATATTGCATGGGTAGTAGAAGTAATTTATAAATACCAGCAATATAATATGACTACTCATAGAAAAGGGAATTATAATTGTCCTTAGTATTTTACCCTCATATTCTTATGAATAAATTTGTGTATATATACATATATTAAGTAAATATTTTTATTCCTCTCTTATTCTTTCATCATGTAATGTAAGGTGCATTGACTTTATATAAGTATTTAAGTAGTGTTAATATCAGTATAATGGAATAACAAGAGACTAAACATCATTTAAGGATGGTATCTTCTTTTGCAGACAAATGATTAGTAAATTTTCTGTTGTACACGAGATAGTTGCACCGTGTCACATAAAATTATGCCTTGTTATTGTCTTTATTTGGAGACTAAGTATGTTTTAAGGATCTGCATATGAGTGTCAAGATTACAAGGAATGACTTGCAATAGTTATATTTATCTGTCAATTTGACTATTGTAAAGTGTGCCTAGATGGCTAGCACAACATTATTTCTGGGAGTTTTTGTGGAGTATTCCAGAAGAGATTGCCATTTGAATCACTACATTGAGTAAAGAAAATTTACCCTTGCTAATGTGGGTATGATTCATCCAACCCATTGAAGGACAGAATAAAACAAAAAGGTGGATAAAAACTGAATTCTTTTTCTTGAGCTAGAATATTTGTTTTCTCTGGCCTTGGTGCTCCTGATTTTTGGGCTTTCAGATTCACATCAGAACTCTACCATTGGACCCATGGTTCTTGGGTTTACAGACTTTGAATAGGACTTACACCACTGGCTTCTCCACTTTGTGAGCATTTGAGCTTGGATTGAAAAAATAGCACCAACATTCCTAGGACACAAGCTTACAGATAACAGATGGTAGGACTTCTTGGCTTCCATAAACAATGACTTAATTCATCATAATAATTCTCTTTCTATATATCTATAAACTATTGGTTCAGTTGCTCTGAAGAACCTAACCAACACACAAATATAAATTGAGATAAAGATACATCTCTCTCATGATTCCTAGAAATAAAGAAATACAATGTTAATATGGTTTATTGATTAGTAGTGGGCCAATGGTACTTTATTAAGTTGTGCACTGTCTTGTACAATTAAACTTTATTTTGTATATCCTTTTATTGGCACATTTTAGCTGTACAATATAATGACATTCATCATTGGAAATATGATGCACCTTTACATACTCTCTTGGTTCTTATTTTTTCTCCCTTCCCCTGCCTTCCCTTCAACCCCTCCACCCCTCCCTATTTACAAAGACATTGTTTCCTTTTTTCATTTTCTCATATTAACTCCATTCCCTTCTTTCCTTTGCCCTACCCCTCCCACTTCCCCTTCCCCTTTGCCCCTTTTCTTCCTTTTTTACATTATCTATTATAACTTTTAGTCCTTATTCACACCAAAGAAACTATTTGGTATTTACACGTGTGTCCTATTTATTTCACTTAAGAGCATCGCCTCAATGTGCAACCATTTAGCAACAAATGTCTCTTATTTCCCATTTTTGATGGCTGAGTAGTACTCCATTTTATTAAGAAAAACACATTTTCTTTATCCAGTATCCAGTTGATGGGTAATTGGGCTGCTTCCAAGCTTTAGCTATTACAAACTGTACTGCTATGAACATGGGTGCACATATATCACTGTGGTATGATTTTTTTAATTCTTTGGGGAAGATACCCAGCAGGGGAATAGCTGGGTCAAATGGGACTTCCAGTCCTAGTTCTTTGAGGTATCTCCATACTGATTTCCACAGTGGTTGCACCAGTCTGCACTCCCACCAGCAGTGGAGCAGGGTTCCTCTTTCCCCACAGCCACACCAGCAATTGTTATTGGTTGATTTCATGATAGCAGCCATTCTTTCTGGAGTGAAGAGGAATCTCACCATTGTTTTCACTTGCATCTCTCGAATGACCAGTGATGTTGCACATTTTTTCATATGTTTATTTGCCATTTCTACTTCTTTGTATGAAAAATATCTGTTCATTTCAGATGCCCATTTTTGAATTGGGTCTTTAAATGTGGGAGGTCTGAGTTTTTAAAGTTCTTTATAGATTTGAGATAGTAGACTTTTATCTGAGGGACCGCTGGTGAAAATTTTTTCCCACAATGTACAATTAAACTTTGTACAATGAACTTTTACTGTGTGTATAATAAAGTTATTCAAAGAAACAGGAATAGAAAAAGACAAAAACCCAACAATATGAAGCTTTGTTAAATGTTAGTTTGTTAAAAGAGACAATAAGTACTTTAGTAAGGTTCTCTGGGAAGGAAAAAACATCCCAAAAGAACTAGGCTTTACTAGATTCTGGTAAGCTGAGAGAATGAGTGAAATCTTTTTAAACACATAGAATAGAGATGAAAATCTATTTTATCAGCCAGGCTAGTGTTTATATAAAGCAGAAGTGAAAAATTTGAGCCCTCAGCCATATGCTCTTTTAACTAAGCTGCTTGTCTTAAGCAATTGTCAACATTTATGAATGCAAACATTTCAAAACCTGCATTTGTTTACTCTCTTAGAAAATGAAAAACTCTTACAGCAGTGGGCTTACAACAAGCTGCTTAATTTTAGGCACAAACTATATCCTTTAAATTGAAAATCTGCTTGCCCATCACAACAGTTATCACCAAACCCAGTTCACCAATTTGCATTACCTAACACTTAATAAACATTTGAATATTCAAACACTCATACCCAAAATCAATAGAGGAGACAAAGTTGAAAACTTACATGGCTCTAAATGTGAAATTATAAAATTTAGACCTTATTTAACAGACAGCAGACCAATATTGATGATTTTTCAGTAACAACAATATCAAGAAGTAGCTGTGAAACATATTAAGCATTGTACCGCTTACAGAACAAATCTGAGATTGAAAAGGAAAATTTTGTTACAGCCCCAGGATAAAAAAGATTCAGGAGTAGTGTTAAGGGAACAAAGAGGAAAGGTATTATCCAACAGTGAAGAACTGATACAGTGTGGTAACTGAATCTTCATGTGGAAGAGGAGGAAAAAGATCAAGAACAAAAGGAAGAAGAAAATGGAGGAAGACGAAAGACTAAGATAACTGAATAAGTCAAAGTGAGGAGTAAAATGATGTTGGTATTAAGGAGGTATGAAATTTAAGAATCTGAATGAGTCTAAGAGAATACAGTAAGTTCATGACAAATTTATGGAGGTTTTTAACTCTAGCTTTCTTATTAAAATGAAAGACCATGCCTTATTTTTCTCTCAATTTTCAGTACAGAGCACAGGATTTATAATAAAACACAAAACCTATAAATGCTACTTGAGTCTAGTGTATTTTAAGGTGATACAACTAGAAACACAAGTAAAAATTTTGAAGATGTTGACTAGAGCTCAGGAAAGAGGGTAGAAGCAGAAATATAGGTCTGGAAGTAATCCAATGAATAAGAGAATGGAACATATTTAACAGAAAATATAAAATTATAAATAAGATTATTGAGTACAAATTGAGAGGAACATGGAATAAAGGACTAAAACTCAGAAAATAGCCACTCTAAAGAGATAGAAAATAATTGGTGCAGAAAACAAAAAGGATAGAGATGAAAAAATATGAAGAGACCCAGGACGATAGCAAACCAATAGAGAAAAGACCTCAAAGATGTACTATTTGGATTTATCACCAGGAATTAATTAAACTTACATAATATAAAAGCAAACTAGAAATTTCATTTGACATAGCTACAGTATTCCCCTTCCAGATATCTTCCTGAAAGAGATAAAGACATCATATTACAGTGATACATGCATACTCATGATAATAGAAGCACAATTCATAATAGCTATATCTTGGAAGCAGCTTATATGTCCAAAAACAGATGAATGGATAAAGAAAATGTGGTATTTACACACAATGGAGTACTACACTGCCATAAAGAAAAATACACTTGAGTCATTTATAGGAAAATGGATGTACTGTGAGACCATAATGTTAAGCAAAATAAATCAGACACATAAACTTAAATATAACATGGTTTCTCTATATGAAAAATCTAAATTATAGATAAAGAGCAAGATAAAAGACAATGGGAAGAAGAGAGATAGATTTCTCAAATAGGAAGGGGATCAAGAGATGGAGGGAGGAAGGAAGGAGGAGAGGAAAAGGGGATGAAAAAAGGAATTAAGATGCATTATGTACATGTACCAACTCCACACAAGGAATATAAGCATTATGCATTGCAAATAGGTACTACTAAAAAAATAGTTAAAAATTTAAAAAGTAAAAAAATAATTATATGAAGTTTAATGAAAAAAATACTTCAATATGTATGGAGATGTATATAAACTTACATATGGTAAATTTTGGAAAAATGAAATGATGATTAATAAAAACTTTAAATTGGTGATTACTTAGGAGATGGAAAAGAAGAATGACGCATGGAAAAAACACTACAAGAGAGCCAAATTTCTATTTCTCAATATGGCGGGGATTTCATGGGTGTTTGCTATGTTATTAAAGTTTCCATATTAAAATGAGAGAGGGCTTGGTAATATTACAAAATCTAGAAATTTATCCTATAGATATAATCACACCAGCTATATAAGTCAAATCTATTTGATTGTGTTATATGTTTACTACAATATTATGAGTGGCAATAATTAGATACAACTTAAATGTCTATCATTGGGAGGCCAGTTCAATAAGCTCTGATTCATCCTTACAAGAAAAGAATAGTCATTCTTTCATGAAGTAAATTTGTATATGCAAATATTGAATGGACTACAAGACTTACTTTTAGGAGAGAAAGCAATCTATAGGACAGGCTTTATGAAGTATGACTTTCTTCATATTAAAAGATGTGCACAGAAAATTTCTGGAAGGATTCAGAAAAAATTTTAATTTATTACTTCTTGGGTATAGAAATGAGGACTGCAGAGTAAAATTGAGAAACTAACTTTTTATTTTACACCTTTATAAATAATACTCCAAAGATGATGAGTTTAACCATGACAAAGTCATAGGATTGGGGAAGGAAGAAAGATCAATATATTTGATGATTTCAAAGTCTCTAGAATATATTCTTTAGTGTGTTCAGAACAGAAGACAGTAGTAGGTAAAGGAAATTATGGTAACAAGAGTATCTTATTCTTTTTAAAAATCTGGTGGAAAAAGAAGGAAAATCAGAATGGTGGCAATAAGAATAACTAAAATAGATAATAGGAAATAGGGAGATAGCTTTTTCTCAAAGGGGAAGGCGATCAAGGGATAAGGGGGGGAGAGGGAGGGAGGAGAAATATAGGGGATGAAAACAGAAATTAAAATGTGTTATGTACATGTACAAAGGAATGCAAACATTATGTACTACAAACATGCACTAATGAAAAAGAGCAAAATAAGATAAATTACAGGTTCTTTCAGGTCATTTTTTTACAGTTATGATTTTAAAAGGCTTGTAGACTAAAATTGCTAATAAATGTGAAATGTCATTGGGGAGAGAGAGATTGACAATGGTGAGAGAAATTCAAAAGGTTAAGAATGAAGTCAAGAGTAGGAGTAGTAAAGGATGACTAGAAGCATTCTAATAAAGTAGTTGAAAGAAGGAGATTGTGATATACAGGCTCCTTCTTGAGAGGAATATTGGCAGACCATGAACTTGGAGAACTCCAGGAAGGGAGCACTGATGCCTAGACCACAACTATCAAGTGGACAAGCACAGCAAAGCACCATTTTGACATGGACAAAAGAGGGTCATTTTAAGCAAATGGAAGAAGCTTCATGAAGAATATAATTCAAAGGTAAACTCTAAAGACTAAAAGAGAGTACCAGAGGAAAAGAAATCTAGGTAAAGAAATTCGAAACCATATCATTGAAATAGGAGATAAAGGAGGAGAGAGAGAAGCACATATACATACAAATGATATTTTATTTATCAGAGACAGATTGAGAAGATAATGGCATATCAGGTTGAATTCCAAATATATTATGATTTATTATTGTTACTATTGTTTATTTATTTCAGCAGGAAATGTGTACACAATTTTTTTCCATAAAGTTTTCCTCATATCAGTAGGCTTTTTCATACTGTGCTGCTTCTAACTTTCCCAAGGCACTTTGTAACTAGACTCTGTGCAGGTCTCCGAAATCTGGCCCACTGAAGGGTTTTGGCTTTCAGTGCATGGAGCTCAAGCTCAGAAAGTAAGCTTTATTTCAATGATGCACTCCAAATATTCTCTTCTGTGGGAAAAAGAGTATAAGAATCTCCCCCTTTGCCTCTCTGGACAGGTCTGTGTAAAATCAGCTGAAAACAGTATCAAGGCTACCCTCTTGGGCTTTGCTTCTTAGAGTTAGAATTTGTCTTTTAATAATGATTTTACTTCTCTGACCTGGTTTTGACAAGGTGCATATGCCCCCCTACACATTTATACATGCAGGGGTTTTATTTTCATGACAGACTGAGTCTTTTCACAGTATTATGCATGACATAATCCTTCAAAAGCTCTAATGTGATGTGACAGAGAGATAGCACATTCACAAGAAGCCATAAAAAAATCTCAAAATGACCTTTCTCAAAACACAGAGTGCAAACACATAACTATTTCCTTAAGCATAAAGTTTTGCACAAATATAAGAATTAACAGGTTTTTTTAGGGTAAGATTAATTAGTCCCAATTGGGGGTAAAAAGGTACCCTGAGGAGCCCATATACATCCTAATGATGTATAAAAACAAAATCCACTTTATTTATTTACTAATAACAGTTGAGTACAGAAACAATAAATAATTGAGCCAAACAATATAGCCATCAAAAATGAATGGATAAAGAAAGTGTGGTATTTATACACAATGGAGTACTAATCTGCTATGAAAATGAATAAACCTGTGTCATTTGTAAGAAATGGATGCACCTTGAGACCAGAATGTTAACTGAAATAAATTAAACACAAGTTTAAATATCACATGGTTTTTTAAATATGAGAAACCCCAAAATATAAACAAAGATGAAAATATAAGATGCATAATAAGAAATAGTGAGAATATCTTTTGCAAAATGGAAGGGGACCAACAGATGGAGGGATGGGGGAAGACAGAAGCAGATAAGGGATGAAAAAGGAAACAAGATGTATCAACTCCTCGTGGGAAATGTAATTTTTATGTACTGCAAACATGAACTAATAGAAAACTAGTTAGAGGTTGAAATATGGGAGACTAGCAATCAACAGCAAAATAAACCCTTTCAAGAACCTAGAATCCAGATAACTGGAAAATAACAATTTTTCAAAGAGAAAAAAGAAGTATATATCTGGGAATTGGGAGAGAACTAACAGGAAAATTATAAACTACAGAGAAACTGAAGAAATGGAGCACAACATGGAGAAAATAATAAAAGGTGTCTGGAAAATCACCCCATTTCCCAGGGAATGGAACCTGTTTTTGCAGACACGAGGTAAGCCCCCAAGTCAGGAGCTCCAGGGAGAAGGAACAGACCAGGCCTCCAGCACTAGCCAAAGAAAGTCCCATGGCTATTGTAAACTACAGTGTGGGTTTTACTCTGAGAGTGATTCCAGGTTAGAGTTGGAGAAGACATTCACTGCAGTACCTGCCATATTGCTAGAGAGTGTACAATCAGGTGCCATTTGTGGAGGAGGTTGATCAGTTAAAACTAAATCACAGAGCAACTACAAAACAACTTTACTTCATGGTTCCCAGTGTTACTTTCCCACAGTGACTGAGATATAGCCACAGAGGACAGTTGTGGAGGGGGTGTGGGCTAGACATAGACCCTTTGAGAAGTTAAAGCTCATGCTGAGGACACAGGGCCCTGCCCTCCGTGGTGAGCAACCAGGCCCAGCATGTGTGGCTTTCAGAGGTGGCTGAATTTGAAATTGGTATCATTAAGGACAATGGTCTACTTGAACCCTCACCCTGCTGCGTACATCCAGCAGAGATCAGAGGTCTGATGGCTTTCCCCATCTACCGATATGAGCAAAGACATGCCTTAGCTTGAATGGTTACCACATTTAGGGGACAATAGACAGAGAGATCTCTTGGGCAGGGGTGGGGACACCTCACAAATCTACAGCCCACAAAGCCAGGCAAAGAAAATTCTGACTTGCTGAATTCCAAAACTGTGGATCTTGGAAACAAACCACTTATTCAAAAATACAAATAATTTTTTTGACCTCTCTCTCTCTCTCTCTCTCTCTCTCTCTCTCTCC
>NW_004624902.1:2587973-2616012 GCF_000247695.1 Heterocephalus glaber
TTCTCTTGCTGTGCAGAAGCTTTTTAATAAGAAGAGATCCCACTTGTTCATTGTTTGTGCTAGTTCACGGGCAACTGAGGTTTTGTTCATAAAATTTTTTCCTACACTCATGTCTTCAAGAGTTCTACCTAACCTCTGTTCCAACTGGTTCAGCTTTTCTATTTGAATATTTAGATCTTTAATCCATTTTGATTTTAGTTTAGTGCATGGTGAGAGATATAAGTCTAGTTTTAATCTTTGGCAAGTTGAAGCCCAATTTTTCCAGCACCATTTATTAAAGAGGCTCTCTTTCCTCCAGTGAGGATGTTTGGCTCCTTTATTGAAGATGAGATGGCTGAGTGTGTCTGGAATTGTTTCTGCATCTTCTAATCTGTTCCACTGGTCCTCAGGTCTGTTTCTTTGCCAGTACCCTGCTGTTTTTATCACCGTAGCTTTGTAGTATAGTTGCAGGTTGGGGATTGTGTCTCTGTTACCTAGAATTGCTTTTGTTATTCTGGGTCTCTTCTTGTTCCAAATGTATTTTTGGATTGTTTCCTCAACTAGTTTGAGATTTAAACTATATACCTTCCACTTCAATATTCCCTTTAAAAAAGATTAATTTGATGTTTGAACTAACATTTAAAGTTACCTTTGTTGTACAGGTTCCTTCATAATATTCATATTAAGAAGATTGGTCATGTTAACAATTTCAAAAAGAAATCTGTGGCATTATGATATCTAGCTTTCTTCTATAACTTATTCTGAAGGAACATGATGATGTTTCACTCCTTGGGTAAAAATGCAGGAACCCATAGACTATATGTTTAGGGAAGTTAGAGACTCTTCTCATATTAAGGATTCTAAGAGAGATGCTCTTACATTACCACCTTGCAGTTATAGGTACATGGGGGTACTTTGTAGTGTGGAATCCAAATGTGATACTAAAATTCAAAGCCAAAATATGACATTTTCTGGAAAAATTTTGAACTTTTTCAGGAATACAGAAGTTCCTGAACAAACTTCACATTCATAGAACTATTCAGTTTCCTTGAAGCCCATTCTGAATAGCATACAGAGAAAAGACATTGGTAACTGAAAGAAAAACTGACATCTGAATTCTCTTGTTCAACCTTATAAAAGTCAGTAACGTGTGATGAACAAATCATAGACTTGGAGAAAAACAATTCAACTACTTATTAACTGGGCAACATTGGCTAAGTAACATATACCTCAGTAAACTGATCTCCTCATAGGAAAGTAAAGATTTTATAAACACACATATGTACACACATGCATATGTATCACAGAAGTATTATGACTAATACAATTATATATATGTTATCTGTATCATATTGCAGGTGCCCAAAATATGATAGTTATTATTATGATTATGGATGACATATTGGAGAATACCTTTTGCAGGATTATAGAGATAAAGGACTCACTTTCTCTGCTTTTAAATATAAAATCTGTAATGTTAATGAAAGATAAGTCAGGACTCAAAAATCTAATGAAAACCAATTCTTTACTCTCTTGCTATTCCAATTTTCAGAACTTCTAATTCTGTTTAGTGTTCAAAATTAAAATGTCATGAAAGTGGCCCTGGTATAGCCATGTTGATCATCACTTAAATCTTTAGCCTTGAGGTGTGGAATTCATTTTGTAAGATAAAATAAAAATTCAAACAAAACTACATTCTTCTCTATGCTACATCTTTCAAAATAAACCTGCTTGATCATCCCTAATATTTCTCTTGTTTCTCAAAAATGCTTGCCAAATATTTGTTCAAAAATTAAATGAAAGAACACAGAGTTCTAGAAAAAAAAATAAATTGAATATAAGAACACCACCATCAACAACAGCAAACTTATTTGAAGGAATTCCCAGCAATGTTTCCAGGAAGAAGAGAGGGACAGAGCAGTGCAACAGTGAATAAATGCAGTCATCAATACGATTTTGAAAATGTAACTTTTCCTCTAATATATAATCCCCATCCCTGCTGCTATAGTTTCAGAGCAGATAATGAAACAGAATGAAAAGCAGTCTCTTATTTTAATACTGAATCTATATGCAAAGCAGCTATTGGATGCACTGCAGAGAAATGAATTTGTATTTTATCAATATTTCAGACTTATTCTGTGATTTCTCTCTCAATAGGTGACAACAGTAAGCCTGAAGGTACACTTTACTCTTCTGAAAGAGCTATGGGAGTCACTCCTAAATGCCTGCCTCAGAGCTACAATTAAAAACAAACCAACAGCAACAACAAAAACAAAAACTCTAGGTTTTCCTTCATCTTCCAAACAGCTGTATTGCACACTTGGTACTGGAGGGAGAAAGAAGGAAGAGAAAGAAAAAGACCAATAACTCAATGAAATCTCAAAAGAAATTAAGTCAGTGGTCTCAAGTGAAATTTGGAGTGGTGGATTAAATTTTCTTTTCCCTTGGGGAGCTCTTGATCTACATATTAGGGATTTGTGATGGGGTCGGACCTGGTGGGGCAAAGTCTAACTTAGTCATTCCGTACAAGGTTAAAGCAGACCAAAGAGATGACAGAGGCATGGCTTTGTCACAGCTGTAATGACAAGTAACAAAACAGGAAAAGACTGAGTATCCCACTATCCTTATTTTGACTCCTGTGAAAGCTGGTTTCATCAATGCTGCAGGCTGTCAATAGAGAAGCCTATTCTTTGCTCCTGTCTTCGTAAGACTTGCCCGAGAGGTAAAGTGCGGAGGCTGAAGAGGAAAGAGAAAGTTAAGGTTATTTTTTTAACTTATTGACTTCATTAAGGTACAAAGAAGAGATGTGCATAGCTAGCTATCATCCAGGCTGGGATGCTATGAGCTCAAAATCTGTCACAAAGTGACCTGGGGAAAAAGACAAGATACATGAGCCGAGAGAGTCCCTTAGCCTCCTTCTCCCTTAAGCAGGCACTGATTACTAAGGGCATTTCCATGAGCAGTGCAGAAGTTACTTCCTTTGCACATGACCTTTAAAAGTACGTGATAAGCTATTTGCACTGCCTACCCTAAAAGTTTCAATAGACGGAGAGAAGATGAACATTAACCTTAATGGCTAAATTAGCGAGTGTCACTTTAAAGCCCTTTCCCCTTGAAAGAATTCTGTGCAGCAGCCACAGGCTCATGCCATTAAAAATTAACAGACAGGCTCCATTGAGATAAAAACTGCAGAGTTTTCCAAACTTGAGCACTTAAAAAGTCAACATGTTATGAAGACAGACATACTTTTAAAAAAATCAGTAATTTGGTCAAATAACTAGAAAAAATTTATTAAAACTTTCTGAATGAAGACTGAATATGCCAATGTTAGATTAGAACGTGAAGAATGTTTCCATATTAATACTGAGAAGACTGATATGTATATGTATATCTGCCTATACAAAAAAAGAAAAAACATCCCTCTATGACTAAGGGAAATCATTTTAGTGTTTCCAGCCATTCATTCATTTATAAAGTACAGTACTTGATACCTACCAACCAGTATGCTAGATTTTGGAGACATGATTTTGAGCAAAATCAGATGTATTTAACCTCCATCACTGATCTCATAGTTCTAATGGAAAATGCAGACTTTAATTAAGGAATCATAAGAATACAGAAAAATTGTGATGGCTGCAATAGATGAGAGATTCAAGTATTATGTTTATGCTTCAATAGTTTTGAAGAAAACTACTACCCCGAAAGAGACTTCTTCTCCAAGAGAGAACACTGATGCCTTCATATTTTATAGAACAAAACCTGATATCCAGTCCTAGAAGCACTCTTTCAGCTTCTGGTAAGACAAGTTTCATCAAGCAACAAGTATTCTTGTAAGTGATAGAGTCTTAGTCTATACTTTACCTCAGAGTCTTGACTAATATTTTTCTCATCCATTTCTTCATTAAGTCCACATGCATTTATTAAATTTTTACCATGTAAATATTTTACCAGAAACTATGCTAGATCCTGAATTAAAAGGCAAACATTGCCATCGAGGGACTCAGTCTATTGGGAGAGACAGACACAAATAATTACAATACTGCACAATAATTGCTGTAATAAATCTTTATCATATCCACACATATCTCTTTATTAGAGATAAATGCGAAGTGTTCTGAGAATTCAGAAGGGAAAAGCTGCTTTTCTAATACTTTTTGGGGTCTAATCCAGGAGCAAAATCCTCACTACAAATAACTAACAGGAAAATACTGGCAGATCATTTGTTATGTCACTTGGCATTCCAGTGGCAGTCAGAGGCTCCTGCCCAACAAAGGTATGCAAGGAGTTGAAAAGGAAACAGTGATATTAACAAATATAGTATGCCATTCTAAACTCAGTGCACAAGTGAGTTTACTGCATGGCAACTAGTCCCTGACATCTCATTCCAGAAAGATAAGCAGGCCTCCCACCCCACTCCTCCCTACTTCTAGCCAATTGCCAAGGATGGATTTGTGTCTTAGAATCAGCTTCTTTAACACATCTGTCTCAAGTAAACTCACTTGCCACTCAGGCCTTTCACAATCTTTTCCAATTTTTCCCTTTTGAAATAGTGGACACGTAATTTATGTCAAGCAGCTGATGAAAGCTACTGCTTCACCTTAGTATTAATTCATCAAAGCATTTTATCTAGGAAGCTGATAATATAAAGAGGCAAGCATTTTATAAAATAAAGTAAAAACAAATACTATATATAATATATATACATTAACTACATTTTTCAATTGTCAGTTACAAGGTAAGGAAGAAAATTCAAATAAATATTGATCATATTGTCTGTTACAGTATGAGAGTACTTCTAGTAAAATGCCATTTATTCCTTTAGGTCTTTCTTCAGGTCACAACCTGCTACAATATTAAGACTCCAAAGTTTCTTGTAGTCCTGAAGGACTACAAGAAACTATTAGGTTCTTTTAAATACAATGTCTGTTGCTTGAAGTCGAAAGACCAGGAGCTCTAATGCTAAAGCTGCTCCCAATAAAGTTATAATCACTTGGAAAAAGGAGCATTAACACCTTCAGCCCAAATCCCAAGGAGAATACATACTCTGATAGTATAGTGAGAATGCAGGCTTTCTCCATCATCACTCATTGTATATTAAGATTTACATGGATAAATACATCATCACAAATTTGCCTCATATACCACACCTGTGCAGTTCACAGAAACAGTCCAGGTGTTCTGCATACGTATTCCATTTCAAAGATGTAGTGATTCCTCACTCTGAAGCACATCCACTACTGATTGAGATCTTAACTGCCACCTACCTATTTCCTCTATTTAAAGGATTAAATAAACCTATTTCAGCATGGTAAAAAGAACCAAAATATCCCATTACTATTTTTCTAAAGGTCATTCTTCTGCTTTGAGCTGTTGGCTTTTTTAATTGCACATTATATATCTTAAAGGCAAGGTCTTTATTGAAACCTCCGGTTCATTTTTAAAAGTCTCCAGACATATTGAATAAATCACAGCTCAAAAGTCAGTTGTCCTGATAGGCCCCCTACCTCCTTACATGTAAGGCCCATGGGAGCCACTTTCCAACTGACCCCACGTCTGAGGCAAATTGGCTCCTCACTCAGCTGAGATCAAGATGATAGTATTCATCTCAATATGCACAGACTAGGAAAATTTAACTCATTAGGCGCCATGATACTAGTTTTAAATAAGACAAAGATCAAAAGAAGTTGAACTCTATGGGTCAATTAAAATATCCTGGAATCTTTTCAGAAAGAGAAGTAGCAAGTTAATGTCCTAAGTTTCAGTTGGAAGACAAGGGAGAAGATGATATCTACAATCATGTAATTGCATAACATCTATTCTTCTCTTGAAATGTCTCACCTTGAAATTGACTCAGCTCCTGTCGCAATGTTTCTGTCACAGAGATAGATGGATTTCTTTGATGGTGAAATTAAAGCACTCATCAATAAAACATGTTTATTGAGACTCACAAAGGTACTAAAACATCTACTTATAGATTTATTCTCCTCAGGCTCTATCCTTTTGATTTGCAATGTTTATATTACTGTTTAAAGTAAAAGCTGTGTTAAACACCTGCAAATTATCTATGAATGGGTCAAATATTTAATCAGATTAACTTTTCAGAAGATCAAGTGGCTTGCAACATTTGGATTTATTTTAGTCTGTATACCAATTAATAAATAGCTTTCTCCAGATATCAAAACCCAGCCTAATGAATCAACTTCTCCATGTTCTGTTATATTTCATGTTTAATATGTTAATATGAATTTTTCTTAGTTTTCAAGAATTTGAACTGAAAGTTTCAATATAAGTAGAAAGAGACATAAACTTGCATTTGCAGTGGTCTCCAAGTATCATCTTACCATTAGCAAAAGACTGTGTTCTGAAAATTGAAGAACAGTTGTCATCACTGAGAAGTAATAAAAATATCTGTCCTACCCATAGATAATTCTGCATGGTCTTATAATGACCTCTGATGAGGTTCTCTCATGAGATTTCTCTCCTCCCTCAAGGGTTAAGTAACTTTCTCTTCTATGTCTTCTGGGAAAAGTAATAAAAATTGAGTTGAAACAACTTCTGCAAAGATGAACATATCCATTATTGTCATTATCAATGTTATAACCATATCTGGCCTGTTATTTGGACATTCAAACAGAGTGCTTTAAGAAATTATTATAAATTTTAAAATATATTTTTATTACAATTATTTCATTAATACATGTTTGAAGTACATAATTATTACATTCAGCATGGTGAGTTGGTACCTGTACATAATACATCTAATTCATTTTTTTCATACCCTTCAGCTCCCATCCCTTCCCCCTCTTACCAAATCTTGGCCCCCTTTCCTTTTGCAAAATGATCTATCTCCCTGTTTCCTATTATTTTTCATTTTGCTCTGTAATTTATATTTTAGATTTCTCATATAAAAGAAATCATGTGATATTTGTTTGTGTGTCTGATTTATTTTACATAACATTATGATCTCACTGTGCATCCATTTTCCTACAAATGATTCAAGTTTATCCTGCTTTACGAAAAAGTAGTACTCCATTGTATGTAAGTGCCACATGTTTTTACCCATTCATCTGTTGATAGATATATAGGCCACTTTGAAGATATAACTATTATGAGTTGTGTTGCTATAAATATGGCTGTGCATGTCTCACTGTAATATGATGTCTTTAACTCTTTGGGGAACAAGATACCTAGAAGGGGAATAGCTGGGCAGAATAGAATTTCTATTTTTAGTTTTTGAGAAATCTGTATATTGATTTTCATTGTGGTTGTATTAGTTTACATTCCCACTAAAAATGAAGAAGTATTCCTTTTTTCCCTGCAACCTTTCCAGCATTTGTTATTACATGATTTTTGATTACTTGACTTCTTGATGATAGACATTCTTTTTGGATTAAGATGGAACCTCAGTGTTGTTTTAATTTACAGTTCTGTAATGACTGAGATGTTGAACATTTTTTCATGCATTTATTGGCCATTTGTACTTCATCTTCTGAGAAATGTTTATTCATTTCATTTGCTCATTTTTGATCAGATCTTTTATTTTGGGGGGGTCTAACTTTTTAGTTCTTTATATATTGTAGTTATTAGTCCTCTATCTGAAGAGTAGCTGGCAAGCGTTGCTGGGAAACATTTTTCCCATTCTGTAGGTTTTCTCTTCACTCTGGTGGTTGTTTCCTTGTTGTAAGATATTTATAGATAGCTTTAAATTCATATAGATCTGACTAGAATAGTGAATCAAGTTTCAAATTAGATAGCACTTGAAATAAGAAACTTCTATCACATTTAACATTTTAGAATTCACATCAGATCACACACTATAAATAATTTTCTTCAAAATATTCTGGGTTTTTATATATTTTTATTAGCACACATTAATTGTACATATTCTGCACAATATTGGAATACATGCATATGGCATTAATTGATCATATCCAACCACCCTTCTTCCACCCTTGCTATCCCCCTAGTCTTTTAAACTAAGATCAATTCTTCCTTAATGAATGGGAATTTATTGTAATAAAGCATCAAGTACTCATCCCTATATAATAGCATAATATTTCAAAACTAATAAATTCAAGCTTTTAAAATATTTTTGTTGAGGTCTTAGGAAAGTTATCAAGTAATAGATGTCTTCTTTGTCTCCAGAGATTTTAGAAAATACAAAGAATATCCCAAGTGTGTGTTGGGCTTTTTGACATTTGTTTTGGTTGATTTTGCATTAAATAGTAGTTACCAGATGCAAAAGCATAGACATAGTACCCTCCCCTTGGCTTGATTAATTCTTAATTTTCAAATTGTTTGTGAACTACAAAGAGGAAAAACTATGATCTTTTCCAGACCATAAGTTAATAGGAAAAGGAGAAAGAGTTCTGGGTTAAATAACACAATTTCTGTTATATATCTGGATGAAATCTTTTGCTTTTACTTATTAAAACCAATTTCACAGAGTTAAAGCAATCTAATTTTTTGTAGCTTGTGCTTATTTTTATAAATAAGAATATGTACTCGTTACTAAAAATATCCATAATATTTTACTTTCTTTAGTTAAATAAAATAAAATATATTTCTGTTGTATTTGGTGGTAGTGGCTACACTAGTACTATACTGCAGTAAATATTATTCAAATATTTATTCACTCACTAAATTGGATTTATGTCTTACCTTCGCATAGCTTCACAAGTTATTAGTTTGGTAAATACAGTAACTAGATAATCTTCCATTTCTTTATGGAGCTACAAATTTAATTGAAGAAAATATCACATAAATTACTGCTTTAAAATGTATAACACATGCCTTGTAAAAATGAAGCATTACCAATTAGAGATATTGTTGTGGCTTGTACATAGATGTTCCCCCAAAGCTCCATGTGCTCATAGTTGGAGCTTCACAGAAGTGGCTGGACATATGGTGTACGAATATGAATTATGGGTGTGTGATAACTGGATCAGTTTGCTAATTGGATTAGCATAGCTTTGGGTATGGCTGAATGGATTTGCAGAAGATACCAACCAATAGGCATGCAGCCTGATTGCAATAAAAAGGGAAACAGAGTCTCTCTGTTCCTGCTTCTTCTCTACCATGCCATGAACTCACTTCTGTGATGACCCTTTGCCATGCCATCCTGACTTGGAGCCAGCTGACTATGGACTGAAACTACAAACTGTGAGCTAAAATAAACTTTGCTCCTTTCATTGCTAACTGTAGAGTATTTTTATCCCAGCAACTAGAAAATTAACTAAGACATATATTACATGTTTATCTTTTGGTCATGACCAACTTAAACATAAGTTATTAGTTCCTTGGTTATTCATTTTGTTTTAAAATAAGAAACCATGTCTTTGCTGACATTAAACCATGTTTGCAGTGCTTTGTCACTTCTACCATTAAAGAATGGCGTTTAGGTGTCTTTCCTTGAACTTAGGTAGTTCTTTGCTATTGCTTTAGAAAATATAACACAGCAGAGGTGACTTCTGAAACTAGGTTTCTGCTGCTTTCTCTTGGCACACTCACTCTAGGGGGTGACATTTAGGTATATTTAGACTGGAGAGCCCAAGTGGAGAAAGACTACACAGAAATAGAGAGATGCCTGGGCCAACTGAGTTGCTCCAACTCCAGCTGTTTGAATCATTCCATCACAGCACTAGACATAGGGTGAAAAATCTTCTAGATAATCCCAACTCTACCAGCATCTGACTACAACCATATCTCTGATACAACCAGGGACACGAAAGAGAACTGCCTGAGTCCATTATCCCTCACATTTACAAGCAAAATAAATGTTATTGTTGTGAGGCACTATTTTGACAGTGACTTGTTATGCTAGAAGAGCTAATATCACTTTAATGCTCCCAATGATATGTAAATAATCTGACTACTTATAAGTAGTTATACTAGATTTATCAATTGAATATTAATAACTACTTAGTACACCAAGAGTAGTGTAAAAAACCTATTCAAACTGAAAATAATAACTTTTTACTACCATTTACCATCACCCACTAAATACAGTCAAAATCCTCAGATACCAGTGAATGCTCAAAGATATACTAGTCTATATTAATACACCTACTCAGCAAATCAAGACTAGTACTTGGCTGTGTATCCATGCATGTCACTCCACTTGGCTGCAGAACTGAGTAAATAGAAGTATCCAAATGGCATGGTAAGTAATAATATATCAAGTTGATCTTCTATTCTCAAATGTTCTCTCCCCAAGCGTCCCAAGTAAGATAGAAGAATAGCCACCTTTGTCACAAATACATCGTAACTTCCTCTCTTATAATTACCCTTCCTTCCCAGCCACCTTTCCAGTTCAAGTTCCTATCATCTTTCTTAAAATACTCCTATATCTGTTTCCTCTTTTTCCACTCACACTACATTTGTATACAATAAACACATTGATTTTTTTTAGATTGATGTGTTTAAAACATAAATCATGTGATTATCTTGCTTAATACAACAATGTCTTCTCTTTGCAGTTAGGACATAATTCATATATATTTTTTTTTCCGGTATGGGGAATCGAACTCAGGACCTTGTGCTTGCCAGGCAGGTGGGGCGCTGCTGAGCTAAATCCCCAGCCCCGTATTTTTATATTTACTGTATACAATTGCCCTATATAATCTGACCCTTTCACAAAATATCATTCACCCTGTGGGCTTTCTTCAGATCCTTGAATATGACAAGCTAGTACCAACTAATAAGTTTCACTTGTCCTGTTTTCTCTGCCTAGACTCACCCTACCCCAAGTTACCTTTTCTTTATAGCAGACCAGGTCTCAACTGATATTTCACCAGAACAGTGATGTCTGGTAAATCTATCCAAATTTAGCACCAAAATCCCCATTATTATTCTCTTCCAGAACATGTTCACTTGCCCATCATTGAATTTGTTGCAGTTTGCAATTGTGCACTTATCTGTGAATCAATGTTTAAAATATATCTGACACTTATTAGAATATAACATCTGCCATGGAAGTAATAGTGCCAATTTTATTCAATTTCTACTTGGCTACCAGCATGTTGTCCGATATACATTCAACATGGATAAATATATATTGGAAAATAAATAAGTGATTGGCCTCAGTTACATTTTGAAATTATAAAATAGAAGTTATTAAATGT
Organism: Heterocephalus glaber; assembly: GCF_000247695.1. The sequence goes on from NW_004624902.1 coordinate 2,599,076, forward strand.
ATAACAATAAAAAACGGTTGAGAATTGGACAAGTGAAAAGAGAACAAGAAAGGGCAAGAACATAAAAGAGAATATCACCCAAGATACTTGCAAGTGGCAGAGGCAGGTGGGTTATCCATAGATAAACACTGGACTATCTTACTCTGTGTAATTATCTCTAAAATTTTAAACCTTTCCTACAGTTTGGCTCCAACTGTTTATATTTTTAACCTCTGCCCTTTGAATTTGAATTATTTTTCAATATTCATTTAAAAAATGTTATTTTTATTAGTACATAACTGCAGTAAATACAATACATTCATCACAGGGAGTTGGTACAAGTACATAACCTTAAATTTTTACTTCCACTTCCCTTCCCCTTCTTTGTCCTCCCCATCTCTTGGTCTTGTTCCCATTTGCCAAAGATTTATCACATTGTTTTCTATTATCTATCTCTTATTTTGATGTTTAGTTTACTCAAAACAACCAAATCAAGATCAACTTTGAAAGAGAAGTATAATGATAGTGAAAGTGAAGAAGAAAAGTGGTGAGTAAACTTAAGACCCAATATCAGGAACATGACTATATAGATACTAGTTTAAATTATGGAAGGGTGACTTGTACTTGGCAACTAGAATATGATTCCTTGTATTGTCACTTATTATTTTATTTCTTCAAGATCCAGAAATATCTTTCTTGAAGACAGGGCCCTATCACTTTTGCCTCACTTGTGGTACCTATCCTAGAACTCTATACATAACACACACACACACACACACACACACACACACACAAGCAGATTATGATGATACCTATCATCTCCTTCATGTTTTACATACCCTCCAGGTTTAGCTTGTCTCATTTTTTTCTTCTCCTAGTACTTTAAGTATCATTTAAAGTTGACTATTCTACAAATGTTACAGGACAGACCTTTCAGTGACATCTCAAATACAGCAATTGACCACCTGTGCATAGAGACCAATTTCATAGGATATAAGTACATTGTTTTGGCTCTGTGAGCTATGATTCTTGTCTTGTAATGTTTTAATTAGCCATAAAAAGAACTTAAAGTCCCAACTAGTATGGATCAGTATAAAATAAAAGCTAATAGAGGAAATCTCTGAATGTTCTTATATAATTCACTGACACCTTCTTTTAGAACAAACAGCTCTGTTGTGTGGTAGAAATTACAAGTTAAATATCATCTACTTTATCTCACTTGAAGTCCTAAAACAACCCAAAACACAAAAGAAGCCATTTATAGTAAGCAAAGATTTCACTATGTAGGTATAGAGTCTTCTATTTTTAAGGAAATTGATTTTTTTTTGTTTGGGGATCAAACTTGGGTCCTTTACACTTGCAAGGCAGGCAGTGGAACCACTGAGTTAAATCCCTGGCCCAGGAAATGGATTTTTATTAAACATCTGATTACTCATGCTAGCTGTGTTAAGGGTAAGAATTTTTGGAAACATAAAATATTAATTTATCTGCAACCACAGAAAGTAAAAGAGGCAGGAATTCTAAATGACCTTATTGCAGATAAAAACATTGAGATTAACTAAATTTTGTCTTCTCACTTGGACTGTAAGCTCCTTAAAGGCAAGTTCTGTGCTTTCAACATTGTTTGCATTAACTGATCTATAAAAATGTTTATAATACATTGTCTCGTATAAAATAAGCACTTAATAAATATTCATTAGTTGATTTCTACCTCCCTCTGGGGAAAGCTCTTCATCCTAGCATATAACTGGGCTTCTCAGAAAGAGATCAGAAGAGCTGGTGTCAAATGAAACTTATAAGGAAGGACTAGCCTAGCATTCTAACACACTAATGAAACTATCCCAAGTGTCATGCAACGCTTTTTGTATAGATCAAGATGAAGGCTCTTGTGAAATGTAGAACTCCTCCAAGTAGGAATTCAAATTTATCCATGAAAAACCCATAATTAAGATGCAAATTCAAAATCCATAATTAAGATGCAAAAGACAACTACATAGCTCAATTCAGGATGCTTATTCTCATTACGCTCTTGGTTAATTTTACTTCTGACCAAACATTCATTTTTAATATTTACCAGGCATTTCCTATGTGCAAGGCATAATGTCAGGATTGGGGAAAGGAGATGTATGGAATATAAAATTTACAAAATATAACTTCCACTTTCAGAAAAATTGCAGTCTAATTGAGAAGATGAAATATATACACAAACAACCAAGAAACAAGTTAGAAGCAATCAGAATCATAAAAATCTTTTGATTAAGTGCTACTCAAGTTGAGAAATTGTAAAGATGTGTGGAATAAGGAAGACCCCCTAAAACAGGTGGTATTTGAATTGGAACTAGAATTATGAGTAGGTACTAAGTATCTAGAGATAAGGAGAAGAAGCATTTCAATCACATACCAGGTTTCACAGGGTTGGACACCTAATGAGAATGTATTGTTTACATATTACTTCTGTAAAAATTTTATAAAAACTGTAATGGCTTAAAATCATACAAATTTTAAACTTATATTTTTGCAGGTCAGAAATCTTCAATATATCTCACTCACTGGGCTAAAATCAAGGTATTGACAGGCCTGAATTCCTTCTGGAAGACATAGAACAGAGTCTATTTCCTTATCTCTTCCAGCTTCTAGAGGCTAACTACATTCCAGCATCTTACTTCTGTCATCACTTCAGCAACCCATTCTGATCTAATACCTCCCTCTTATCTTCCCCTACTGATTACCTGAGGTCCACTCAAATAATTCACAACAATAATAAACCAGTATAATTTCATGTTTTCAAGATCTTTAACTTAATTACCACTGTAAAATCCATTTGCTCATATAAGGTAGCATGGTCACAGGTTCTGGGGACTAGGACAAAGACATTATTGGAAAGGTGGTTTTATTCAGGCTACCTCACATACTTAAGTGAACATTTGCTTATTGATTTTATGCCTTTAAAAACTTCACATTTATAGCCACAACTTACATTTTTAGGACATGCGTTCTTTTTAAAACTGAATAAGGGGGAGTTCTATTGTGGTTTCATACTTTTAAACTGATACAAACTCTTTTAATTCTTCAAATTTCTTGCCTATATGGTATGATTTGTGGTGTGATTGGAGGAAACCCACAGGACTGCACTTGCCCACAACCTCCCTAACCACCTGTCACATCCCCCCTCCAAACCTTGCCTTGAAATCTTCCAAATCAAAGGTATATTTGAAGATGAATATAGGTTCCTTCTGGAAATATTAGTCTTCAAATTTATAAAGATTATTTGATTGGTTGCATCACACTGTGGTGCAGGACGATAATCTCAAGGGAGTTGATCTTCAGATTTGCCAAAATATGATTGATGAACTAGTGACTGTATGAGGTGTGTCTCTGCAGTGTGCCATTTGCAATGGTTTCTTTTGAGTGAAAGAAAGAGCATCTGAGAGCAAGAAAAGAAGGAAGGTGACATTGATTGCCATGTCTGGCAGTATGGACTCATGTCTAAGATCTGCATGTAAAAATTCACAAGGAGAGCACTGCTGCAAGGCCTTTTTGAGAAATGCAGACCCAGGCAGTTCTATTTTGGTGCTGTAGTGTCAATGTAAAGTTCACAATGAGGGGAAAGATAAATCACCCATTTTTCAACAAAACAGAGAATGGCTTCAGCTCAATCAAAACTGCAAAACATTCCATGTTGATTAGTTTTCAGAAATAAGAATTCAATATTTGGGATGTAGAGGGAGTCCAAACAGGGGAAAGTGGAGAAGATGTAGTTATACATCTAACAATCCAGGAGAAGTATAAGCCCATAGAATTTTAAGTTTATGATGTGTGACAGAACCCTCACCCTTTTATCCTTATCCTTTTATCCTCAAACTTGAAGAAACTTGGGTAACATTGGAAATATCTTCTCTTCAGTGTTCTTCCAACAACAAGGATTACTTATCATTTTGGATAATCATCCTTTGGGGATACAAAAGAAGCTAGGCCTGAGGGAAGATTGACAAAAAATAGGTAAGAGATGACGGGGATAAGTCCAATATGGCATAAAAGCATGAAGAAATATGATGACAAAAGATTCGGCTACAGGTTCAGATGCTGTCTTTGGCTCAGATAAAATGAACAGATGCTCAATTATCTGTATTTTCCTACCTATTCTTACTTGTTGTTTACCTAAGCAAGTGTTTCTGACAATGAAGCCCTAGCACTACTCATCAGAATAATGTGAAGTGCATGTTAAATATACAGCTTGAAATCCTTAGCTACTATTAAGAATCTAAGTAGGGGAAAAATAAAGCAAGACCTAAGAGTGTACATGTTAACAAATTCTTCGTATACTCTGGATGCACAACAAATGTAGAAACCATTGAATTAAGGCTTCCTTTTGGACTTACCTGTTGCTCTTCACCTCATTTTAAGATAAAATGGATCAATGATCTTCATTGAACAAATTTGAATGAAAACACTCTGAGATATCTACTCCATTTCTTTAAGCTGTACAGAGCTTCATTTAAAGACATTTTATGGGAGGGAGAGGAGGAGGGGAAGGGAAGTAAAAGGGATCAAGATGTGATATGTGCATGTACTAGTACTCCATAATGAATATATTTATTATGCATCACAAACATATACTCAGAAAAAATAAAAATAAAATAAAAAAGTATTGTGGTTTTATTTTATTTTTAGAATGTCAAAACAGCAAAGCCCCAGCAACAGGATCAAAATGGTCAGATGAAGACACACCAAATAGAGTGTAGATATCCTTGTTTCTGAAACACATTTTTGCTGAATACATAAGTCTACCATAATAGTACAAAAATTTACTTGAATTATTCTTCAAGCCTTCTTTAAAGGAAGATAAGTCAGTTAATGGATAAGTGTACACTGCATATGTGTACACTTATATATTTAATATATAAGTGTACACATATTAAATACCCAAAACTCTTATGGATTACTTGACACTGATTTTTAGTTAACAGTAATCTCTGGGGACTCATCTGTTAGAAGCGGTCTTATAGGATTCAAGTAATTCAGGGACTATTAACCTGAGTCTGCATCACGATCCATTTAAAGAAATATTACCACTATCTTGAGTTTATTCCTCCATTACTGAGTTAAATAGACACCTTTAGCAATAGACAGAAATTATATTTACATTCCATAAGCAATACAATAAGAACTATTTTAAGAGAAAGCAAAATTTAGATTTTATTATTTTGCTTTAATTTTTATTTTATTAGTACATGTTCACTGTCCATGAAGTTTACATTCATCTTGGGAAGTAGGTACATGTACATAACACAGATTTTTTTAAAAAAAAATCCCTTTTCCTTTCCCATCAACCTCCTTCCCGCCTACTTTAAATCCCCTTCCCCATTTTTATCATTATTGTTGTTATTGTTATTCTTAGCTCATGTTTATGATATGTGATGTTTACCTTCATTGTGTTTATTAGGTTCCTGTGCATGGTATATGTCACAGTTCTAGCCTATGCCCTCACAGATATATCTTTAATCTATTTATTTCCCTTTCCTCTTTCCCTCTATTCTTGCCCTTGGTCTTCAGGACTCCTTCCCATTTACAAGAAATCTATCCCCTTATCTCCTTCTATCCAGTCTTTATTTTGCTCTTTGCACTTTGCCTTACTCAAATAAGAGATACCATATGATATTTAAGCTCGTGTATCTGGTTTACTTCAGGGAACATTATATTTTCCAGGTGCATCAATTTTCCTACAGATGTCTTGAATTAGCCCTTTGTTTATAGCCACATGGTATTCCACTAAGTATATATACCACATTTACTTTATCCATTTATCTGTTGTTGAGTATACAGGCTGTTTCCAGTATTTAGCTCTTGTGAATTGTGCTGCTATATACATTGTTATACATCTATCACTGTAATATGATGAGTTTAGATCTTTAGTTGATTACGTTTAGAAGGAGAATACCTGGGCCATATGGCATTTTTAATCCTAGTTCTTTGAGAAATCTCCATACTGCTTTCCACAATGGTTATACTAGTTTACATTCAAACCAACAATATAAGAGAGTTCCTTTTTCACTGCAGCCATGCCAGCATTTGTTATTCTTTGACTCCTTCATGATTGCCATTCTTTCTGGTATAATATGAAATTTTAGCATTATATTAATTTGCATTTCTCTAACGGCCAGAAATACAGATATTTTTTCATATGTTTCTTGGCCATTTGTACTTCTTGTCTTGAGAAGTGTCTGCTCATGTTACTTGCCCATTTCTTGATTAGATCTTTCATTTTAGGGGATCTAATTTTTTTGAGTTCCTTATATATTTTAGATATTCTTACTTCATCTCAGGAATAGCTGGCAATTTTTTTCTATTCTTTATGTTGTATCTTCACTCTACTAATTGTTTCCTTTGCTATATATACACAAGTTTTTTACTTTGATGTAGTTTCATTTGTTGATTATTGCTGTTATTTCTAATGCAATTGGAGTTCTGTTTAGAAAGTCCTTACATGCACCTATGACTTTAAGTGGTTTACCTATTTTATCTTCCAATAGGTTCAGTGTTTCTGTTTTTATGTTTAGGTCTTTGACCCATTTCAATTTTAGTTTAGTACATGGTGAGAGATGAGTCCACCTTCAAGCTTCTGCAAACAGATATCCAGTTTTCTGAATTTCTTGAATGTAATAGACTATTGTATTCTGATTTTTTATTCAATCTGGCAACTTGTGTCATATAATTGAAGAGTTGAGACCATTAGCCGTAAGAGTTGATACTGAGAGGTATTGATTGATTACTATCGTTGTATTTTTTCTCTGTTGGTACTCTTATTTTTCTTTTTTCTGTCATTTTTTATTGTTGTTGTTTATCCATTGACCTTGCTTGGTGTTTTCATTCCCCCTGGGTTTTTGGTTTTATTGGGGTCATAACTTCTGTCTACTTTGTTCTTGAATATTTTCTAGAGTGCTTGTTTAGAATTCATAAATCTCTTGAACTGTTCTTTTTTGTAAAATGGTCCTATTTCTTCGTCTATTTTGAAGGAAAGTTTTGCCCCATATGTTAATATAGGTGGGAAGTTGTTTGCTTTTAGGTCTTGAAATACTTCACTCCAAGTTCTTCTGGCCTTTAAGCTGTGTTGAGAAGTCTGCTGTAATTCTCAAGGATTTACTTTTATATATAATTGTTTTTTTTTTCTGACTGCTTTTAAAATTTCTCCCTACACCATTCCAATGAAAAAAACCCTCATATCAACTACAATCTGTCCTCACTCCACTAGGCTGCAAACTTCAGCTGCAAAGGAGATATATATATATATATATATATAGAGAGAGAGAGAGAGAGAGAGAGAGAGAGAGAGAGAGAGAGTAACATGGGAAAACAAGACAACAAAAGACCCCTAAGTTCTCTCCACTTTTCTAAGGCAGATCTAGGGACATTGATGGAGAGGAAAGCAAATACAAGGTAGTAAAGTTATACAATGTGTTTAAAGAAGAGATGAAGAAACTTGGTGAGTTCAAAAATACATGACCAGAAAATTTATAGACTTATCATTCAAAATGCCCCATGTGGGTATGGGGGAAACAAATAAAAATTGGAAGAGCTGACTAAAATGGTTCAAAATATGAGTGACATGTTCAACAAAATATAGACTAGGGAGAGTACAGGTTGCTAAGCACTGGGTGAAGACTAAAGCAGTCACGGGGAAGAGACTTAGGAAAGCCCTGAATTATCACTGGGTGACAGATGAACAACCCATCGCATGTGGGACCAGCTCAAGATGGCAAGTGGAGATTCAGATGTGCTGGAGCTTTCAGTAGGCACTCAGGTGAGGCTAGAACTGATGTGGAGTGCCAAACACAGACTCTGACACACTCATGGAGGGTGCAGAGCTATGGGCACTGGGTGAAGATTTCAACAGGCCTGGGTTGCCTAGTGTAGACTCAGGCAGGTCAGGAATCAGCACTGAGTGCTAGGTGGTGAGTCTCACAGATGTGGGACAGGCTCAGAACACCAGGCAGAGAATCAGGCTGGCTGAGGGCACTCAGTGGAGGCTCACATGAGCACAGAACTAATGCAAGGTGCCAGATAGTGACTCCTTTTGCCCCAAGGAGGATGCAGTGTGCTGTGTGGAGTCACAAGTAGACCTAGGGCACCTAGTAGAGACTCAAGCAGGCCTAAGACTGTTATTAGGCCTTGGAATTTTGGAGTATCCTTCTACAAGTTGTTTCTAAGTACTTTCTCTTCTGCACAAAGAACTGGTCAAGTCAAGTGCAAATGTTAATGAGGCTTTACATTTATTAATGTTATGAAAAGAAAAGACACATGCTCTGCAGAACAAGTTTAGTCCAACTAAAGGTAAGAAAAGAGATACACCCTGCAAATAATAGCATGGGCCACTGAAACAATTAACAATGCACTCAGCTTGAGGGTGGCCATCTTTTGTATCTCCCACTCCTCAGCCTGACCTCAGGTTTAGGCTATCTTATCAAAACCTGCTCAAATTCTTGCAAGAAGAATTTAAGAGAGCACTCTCTGGTTCCAAATTCAGGGATTTGGGAACTGTTCTGGGCATGTGTCCTAAAACTTTGTAATTAAGAGGTCATACCTACCTTCTCAGCCAGTTTGCCATGCCCTAATCTCTTCCATCATTTACCCTGAGAGACATAAATTCCTATAATTCTTTATAGGGTGCTGAAGAAATGGAGGTCTCCCACTTCATATAGCTACTTCCTTTTGAAAAGGGCGATAGGCCTTACCTACTGTGGATTATATTATCTCCAGCTATCCTAGAATGTTGTGGTTCACTGGCTGTGTTGAAGAAATAAAAATCTGTCAGAAGACAAGAGAGGAGTTAGTGTCTATATGGGAATGACTGTTCAGCTGCCTGTTTGATGGGAAAAGTTGGTGAAATTGTCAGGAAGGTTACCTTGCTATTAGTTTGGGGGTTTAAAGTCCAAATATGAAAGAAAGAGCAGCTCAGACTCTCAGGCCTCCTGTAGAGTAGAAAGTAAAGGAAAGATGGATGTTAGATAAAATATCAGGAGCCTGCAAATTATAGCTTTAGCAAGATTACTCACAAGATGGATCTAATTAAAAGCAAGTTCATCAAAGTAAGTGTCCAATTAAGCTGTAGTGAATTGGAATCATTGGTGACTCTACTTATCTGCAACCAGAGCAGTACTAGAGCCTTGGTTTTTGAAAAGAAGACTCTAGCTTTCCAGAGGTTCACAGAAATAGCTTTCTTTTCCATGGTCTCTTTCTTAAGACAGTTCAATTTGGGCTGGCTTTACTCTAGAAAGTGAATCCAGCTCTCTATTTCTGCCACCATTATTGCAATGGATATAACAAGGAGCACTCAAAAGAGGCACTTCCTTTTGGTTTTAAGTGATCTGCAGTAATCCCTTCTCTCTGAGTTTTAATGAGCACTTGATCTCCAGGGTAGACGCAAGGTTGTCCCCCTGGCCCAGGAGCTGGCAGGACTTTGTTTCCTTATAGTTAGATAACCTGTTGTATTTGGCCTATATTAACAAGATATTGTGTCTCATGGTCTCTGGGTCTACTATTTTATCAGAAGATAGAAAGGCCTCCCATATACATCCCCAGTGAACTTATATTTCACTGAGTTTTGGGAGTGCTTTGAACCTTCATGAAGTCTATTGGCAGTAATTGGAGCCAACTCTCAGAAGTCTCTCAGTAAAGTTTTGCCAGAGTTTGCTTTCAGGTCTGGTTGACTCATCCTTTCCTGAAGACTGAGGTTTCCAGGTAGTCTGGAAATGGTACTTTATTCCTGAAGCCTTTGTCACCCCTTGAGTTATTTGAGAGGTAAAAGAAGGACCACTGTTACTCCATGGGACAGGGATAGTCCAAACTAGAGAATGATCTCTTTGAGGAACACCACGACTACCTTCATAACTTTTCTGAACAGGTAGGGAAGGCCTCAATCCAGGCTATAAAGATGTCAATTAGGACCAATATTTGTTTCAAGCCCCTACATGGTGACATGTGCGTAAAATCTAATTGCCAGTCCTCCCCAGAGTATGTCCCTCTCCTCTGTACAGGTTCTTAAAAAGGAAGTGGTTTGGGCTTTCCAGGGTTATTGTAGGCACACAGTGGGCAAGATTTGCAGACCCATAAAAAATAAAAAATAAAAAAAGATTTGCAGACCTATTGTGTCGTGGCTGCTAGTACTAGTCCTGTGAAAATTTGAGTGAGCATTTTCAAAATAACATCTCTTCCTACTGGCACAGGACTGACGCTGGGTGCCAGTAGGAGACTCCAGTGGGCCTAGAAAGGGTGTGAGGCAACAGGCACTGGGTGGAGATTCTCACAATCCCAGGGCTGCAGGAAGAGACTCAGTTGGGCCCAGGGTCGGCGCTAGCTGCCAGATGGAGACTCTGGTGGGCATGGGACCAACTTGCAGTGCCAGGCATTCAGGCAGGCCTGGGACACTTAGTGGGGACTCACGTGGGAAGGGAATCCTTTCAGGGCACCAGCTGGAGATTCAGGCTGGGCCAGGGCTCCATACAGTGACTCAGGTAGTCACAGGGGGCTGAGTGGACTTGGAGGTCACAACTCATTTGTTTATCCTCTTGCTGCCCAGAGTTGCAGGTGTTGGGGGGTGAGCTTACCCTGCCCTTGTTGAGTGCTGGTGAGTGCTGCAAGAGTGTAGCTTCCTTAGTGTTTGGAGAGGGAATGATGGGGAGAAGGGGCCGCAATATCCAAAGTCTACCCTGGGAAACTGGTCCTTGCTGTTCTCTGTCTTTTACTCAGGCTATTTGGGATGTTTTCAAGATGGCTGCTTCCAGGATAAGGGAGGATGGATGTTGTGTGGACAAGCCCTGGTGGAGCCACCTGCCCTTCTTTTAACTACTGTCCAGATGTTTGTTTGGATGTACAAGTATCTTCTTTCAAATTAATTTTTTGTATCAGGGCGTAATCCCTCCCCTGCTTCCAATTGCCTGTGTTTTTAGTTGATCTTCCCTGGGTATCTCTGACATGACTGCTCTTCTTGTCAGCCATGTTGGATGTCCTTGCTTTAATTTTTGATTCTTAAAGCAGCAAAGGCCCTATGGAACAGTCACAGAAGTCACAAAATGACACATAAAGAGACTATAGGCCTTCTCCATCTCAACAAGATAGCAGTACATATTTTAAAATAAATATAATACAGAAAAGGTAGTCTACCAAGAGCTTTAAGTTCCTACTTTCATTATTCTCTGATTTTTCTATACTGTGTTTTTATTGTCAGTACTCATCTGGTACTCAGTACTCTTTGCTTCAACAGACATAATGCTGGACGCTATGTTCATCTCTAGTGTTCCAGGAATAAATAATGCACAGTTCCTCCTCTCAAGAAATTCACCACCTTGCGGTGGACAAGGGTATAAAGACAGATATTCATGATAATAAGTGTATTACTATAAATGGTGTCAATGATCAATTCTGCCTGACCCACCTGTAATAGCATTACTAGGGAAACTTTCAAGTCAAGTCTTTCAAATAACTTGAGAATTTCGTGAGATGTATGAGTATTTCATAGAGAGGTATTAGACAATGTAGAAAATGGGATACATTTCAACCTTTTAGGAACTGCAAGTTGCTTGACATTTCTAAGATACAAAGTTCAAGAGGAGTAATGTCAGGAAAAGATAGGCAAGGAATGGATTAAAAGGGACATTATATGCCATACTTGTCAAAGTCCAGCCAGCTAAATGATAGCATAGTCATCCTGGATGATTTGAGAAAAATTCAATAGGAAAACTAATTACAAAAGCATTGATCAAGGGTTTTGGAAAACCAACAAGTGGCACAGAACTCTGGGGCAAATAATAGGTAGTTACTACCCCTAAGCTTTGAGGGAAAAGACCCTACAAGAGTTGCAACACTGCGATAGGAAGTATGGAGTGCGATCTTTCTCAAAGGGGATTGGGCTAAAGATGGAGGAAGAGGTGAGATAGGGGATAAGCAATAAAAATAAGGAATTGAAATGTGCTATGTACATGTACCAATGCATCCCACAAGGAATATAAACATTATAGACTTCAAACATGTACAAAATTAAAAGAAAGTGGATCCAGAGAAGGAAGAAGGGGGGGATTAAAATGTCTTATGTACATATACAATCTCCCCACAATGACTGTAATCATTATGTACTGCAAATATGCACCAAAAAAGAAGTAAATCTAGAGATCAGTGAGTGGAGGCAGGAGAAAGGGAAATGAAAGAGGATGAAAAAAGAAATTAGGATGCATTATGTACATGTACCAACTTCCCATAAGGGATGTAAATATGTACTAATAAACTAAAATAAAAACTTGCAAAAAATTGAACAACAACTAAAAGAATACAGCCAAAGTATAGCAACCTGGCCATGGAGAAGGCCTTGAATAAATATCCCAACAACACTTTCAACATCCTTTCCAACCTCCTGCTCAAATGTCTCACTGGTAAAACCCACAAGGAAGCCAGAGGGCAAGATTCTATTCATGTGTTCCATATAGGATCAGCCTCCTAGGCCACAGAGAAGGAAAGAAAGGTAAAGAGTAAATCTGAATGAACAAATGGAAATTTTCTAGTACATATGTCATGCTAAGACTTTTAAGTTTTATCTTAGAGATGGTGGCGAGACAAAGTGATAGCTTTTTGGAAATGACAATCTAATTTCTATTTGGTAACAGCAAAATTTTAAAAAATTTTAAAGTATTCCCAGAAAGCAACTGAAAAATAATCAATTAATTACTTAAGCAACAAAAAATGAGTATCTTCTTTGATAGAAAACTTTTGTCCTATAAGGACAGTCACAAGTATTCAGGGCCAAGTCCTGTGAATTACAAATGTGATCAAGCTACAGGTTTTAGGTAGGCTCAAACATATGGTGGAGATCTGAAGAAATACTATCTCCTCTGTTATTTGACTCTCTGAAGGCAATGTTGAAAGGAACATCCTCAACTCATACGATTAGTATTTAGACATAAATGTTCCATTCTGCATCTTCAACAAACAAGCATACTAGTTAGTCATATAGGAATCACTCTAATATGACAGAGGATGTAATAATAAAGGACTACATTATAGGTGAATTATAATTCAAATGTTTTTGGTAAACATTGATTTGAGCATAGAATAGGTCCAAAGTTGTTTGCCCAGGCAACTCCCAGAGGATCTTTTGCTATTAAGCAGTTCATTCATTATTTATTCTATAAATATTTATTGAATACCTCCTATGTGCTGTATTGGGTGCTAAAAAAGCTGTGGAAAATAAAACATACAAGGTACCTTGCCATTTTTGTGACTTAAATGCTAGAGGGTGACAGAGATAATAAACTGATAAATAAATATGATTTCAGATAATTTTAAGTACTTTAAAAAATAGATTTCTCTGGTAGAAAGTAACAGAGGACAGCTACATTAGATTGGATGATTACTATTTTTTCCATGACAAGAAACTATCCCAGTATTGTTGCAATTTGCATTTCTGTAATGGCCAGCTATGTTGAGCAATTCTTCATGCATTTATATGCAGGAAAATGGATGCACTTTGAGATCATAATTCTAAGTGAAATAAATCTGATACACAAGCTTAAATATTTAATGGTTTTCTTTATATAAGAAACACAAATTATAAATAAAAATCAAAATAAAAGATATATAATAGAAAGTAGAGAGATAGCTCTTTCTCAAATGGGAAGGGTATCAAAAGATGGAGGGGTATGAAAGGGAAAAGGGATGAAAAAAGGAATTTAGATGCATTATGTATGTGTACCAACTCCACACAAGGAATGTAAACATTAAGTACTATAAACGTGTACAGTACTAATTCACATATGTTCTGAAACACCCTGTTACCACTGCATAAAGCACCAGTTTCTTAGGTATACAGGATACTAAGAGAATAATTACTTCTCCAGGACATAAAATATATCCAGTACCAAAAGTATTTTGTTTCTGGGACTGACGTAATTCTGAAATCAGGTTGTTCTTGAATTAATCAGGATTCCAAAAAGGCCTGAGATCGCCTTCAGTAAAGCAAATACCTCTGGCCTCCCATACACCAACACAGGTGGAGAATTATTCATTAACTGACTCTTGAGCACAAAACAATCTTATCTTCTAAAAACTGGTATAAGAGTGAACATTTTATCAATCTAAACCTGAGTTTTTGTGATTACTGCCAGTGTTTTCTTAACCACCCACACAAATTGTCTCATAAGCCTTCTAAATATTTTAGAAAAACAAAGCACATTGGTTTTAGAAGACTTTACATTATCAGCTTTTATTGAAAAAACAAAGTATGAACGTATTATTTAAAACAGTGTGTTGGGTCCTCCTGTTAATGCAAAGACATTAAGGTCAATATGGTTCTCTGGTTATATGCAATAGATGCTGCAGCTTTTTCTTTATAAAGAACAATATCCTTTCATAGGAGGTATAGAAGGGTTTTTTATTGCTCTAATATAACCCTTTCAGTTTGATGCTGATGGTTTTTCAGTAGCCACTCAATAATAACTTGGGAGGCACAAAAAGCATTCTGTTTTAGGGAGCTGGGATATAAATAGGAGCACTTGAATCTGCTAAACCAGTCTCCACTGAGAGACCTGACCATATATGCAACCTTCTTTTAACTCTAAACCACAGGAACTTGCAGACTAACAACATATTAGCTTTGGATTCACATAAAGTGTTATGGATTAATCAGGCTAAGTCAGCTTTGGACCTATGAGATTTAAATGTCAGAATCTCCATCCATAAAATAAAACAATTAACCCTGAGCCCTCAGTCTCTCATTCAACTGATTCGAGCAACTCTAGATAATACATGCTATATATTTTTATCATTACAATCACTAAATATCAGGCACATCACAGTCCCTATTTGACTCATTACCACCATGTCAGACTGTTTCCAAGTTTTAGGTTGGGTTTCCACTCCAGAAGAAATTATTTGCTTTCTGGACTAACATCTAGAATGAACATTAAATTTACTAAAAGGAATTTGTTTTGCACAGAGAGTGGAATCAAACAGTTAAAAGAAATTCTGTTAGTTACATGACAGATTGGGTTTTATTTTTCAACCATCCAAAAAGCGATCAAACAGTGAGACAAACTGGCACGTTCCTTTAGTGCTGAAGTCATCAATGCCATCCTGTCTCCCTGCCAGCATTATAAGCTTATTTTCTTATTAGTCTAACTTTCTTTTTACCCATTGACATTTCCCAAATCCTTTCATGGTGCTTATAGATGTATAATGAAAATACAGCCTGGACTTAGATGGGGTGCTGGATATGAAGGCAAGAAGGAAGGTCGCAATTCATTTTTTTTTTTTTTTTGGTACCATGGATCAAACTCGGGACCTTTCACTTGTGAGGCAGGCGCCGGAACCACTGAGCTAAATCCCTGGCCCTGCAATTCATTTTTTAAGGAGTTACTGGAAAAAGTAAGCAACAATAAGAGAAACCTAGGATTTTCTGACTTGAAAGTTTCTATGTTAACAGACAGAACCTTTTCCAAAAACAGTCAATTTTGTCCTCACTTTCTTGATAAATAAAACCCATTTACCAAGGTTCATATAAAAGTTCATTAAAAGTGCACTTTGCACAATAGATCATCCATGCTTAGGTTTAAGGTATTCACCATAAAAATATACTACTGTGGATAACAATGATACAGACACATATATATGAACAGCATCATGCTAAACACATAAAATAGAAATAGCTTCCCTTATTAAGCTCTTCCTGTGTGCTAGACTTCGCACTGTATGATATGCACAATCTCTTTAAATTTTTATAATATTTGCAAGTATATACTATTGATGTTCTCATTTTACAAGTTTTTTTAAAAGGATACAGAAATGCAAAGTAATTTTTTTAAGTTTACACAGATAGTAACTGACTAAAGTAGGAATTGATCTGAGGCATTCTGCTTCTGGATCCTATATAGACTTTTCTCATTCCTACCTTGACAATCTTCGTCTACAGAGGCAAAAAAGCAGTACATCATATATACTAATAAGTGAACTTATAGCACCTTTCTCATGTAAATGGAGGGAAACTAATCTAATGCTTCACTCCTGCCTTGTCTTCTCCTCCCTTTTCAGCTTCTTCCCATTGTTGCAAGTCCTTGTCTTCTTACAAAAGTTTTTCCACTTTACATCTTCAACTTGAATACTTGTTTTGACCCGCCTTGATGTCTTCATACATGATATTATCAATGTACTCTGTAAAAGTTAGTCAATGCTTCTTGTGTGTTTTTGTGCTTGCTATAGTTAGTTTTTACTGTCTTTGTATTTATTCTTGTTACCTGACACCATATAAGTGTTCCGACAAATAAACCCATGAATGTATAATCCATAAACTTTTTTTCCAATTTCAAACATACACAACCAAAAATCACTTCTCATTGGACTCTGCAATAGGCATTTGTGCACTCAAGCACCTGTGTTAGCTATCCAAATGTAAACATTAGCATTGCACATTCTGTACCACATCTCAGTTTGTACAGTGTATGTAACCAATAAAAATCATATTTACCCCATTCTTTCCTCAATTGTTGATGAATTCACTATTATAAAGCTATGAGAGGAATGTCTTTTTTTAAATTCTTTTATTGGTACATTTAGGTATACAATTCGTTTACATTTATCATTGGGTGTTTGTACCTGTACATGATATATCTTGGTTCTTATTTTTTTGCCCATTACCTGTGTGCCCTTTACCCCCTCCACCCTTCCCTATTTACATAGATTTCATTTCCTTTTTTTTCTTTTCTCATAGCTTTTCCTTTCCCTCTTTTCCTTTCCCCTTCCCCTCCCTTCACTCCTTTTTCTTCGGACCTTTTTTCTTATTTCAAATTAACAATTATTCATTTTAATCACTTTAACCCTTGTTTACACTATCAGTTTCTCACACTAGAGAAACTATTTGGTATTTACACATGTGTGTCCTATTTATTTCACTTAAGAGTATGGCCTCAATATGCGTCCATTTA
>NW_004624902.1:2621074-2644594 GCF_000247695.1 Heterocephalus glaber
ATCTTTGAAAATGACATTTTGTGGTAGTTATTAATCTATCACCTTTAGCTGTGTGACTTAAATCAAGATAGAGGACCAGCCCAACATATAGTAAATAGACTCTTCAATATAACAACTTTACCCTTTGGGATGGGGAGTTAGAAGGGGTTGGAGAGGGAGGGACAGATGGGAAGAAGGATAGGGGAAGGTTAGCAGTGTGGCCAGAGGACACAGGTGAGAAGGAAAAAGAGAATAATAGGAAAATAAAGAGGAACTCCAAATGAGGACCAAAACAGGGACAGAAAGGGAAGATGAACAATGTGGGAGAGCGAGAGAGTGGGTGTAAGAGAGAGAGAAAGAAAAGAGAAAAGAAAGAAGAAAAGAAAGGAAAAAAGGAGAGAATAACAAATATTTGCGAAGAGTAGGAAAAAAATTAAAGATAAGAGGAGTAAAGGAAAAGAAAAGACAAAAAATAAACAAACTAATAATACTAATTTTGGGAATAAAAAATAACAATGAAGATGAGGGGCCTCTTTCAGGGTATGTCTCTGCTGTCACAATAGACAATGTGGGTAGCAGTGTACAGATATAAGTCAATGAGTCTCAGCAAGCCAATCGCAGGCCCATGAGATTCAGGCAGATTTCTGGCTGCAAGTCCCAAGTTGAGCTCCCTGTCCTCCTATAAAGTTGAACTCTGCAGAGCTGTATTGCAGGTTCCAGGTGCCCTTCCCCTGAAGACAGTCCCAGTCCTGATGGGAGGTGAAGATGACTCCAACTTACCCAGTACAGTGGTCTGGTGGTCCATTGTCCTCTGCGTCTTTGTAGTGTGGAACCAGGTGGCTATACAGAGAAGAGGCCAGAGGAGGATGAGGTGTCCAGTGGATTGCTGCCTGAGCGCGGGCTGATTCAGCATGTTCCACGGGACTCGTGACCTTGATACGGTGTCCGCAGACCTGCCTGTCTGCAGTGGGCTGATTCGGCATGTTCCACATGACTCGTGACCTTTAGGAGGAATTTCTTGGCTAAATTATTTAAAGAGTTTCAAGTCAGAAGTTGAATCTATATGTTTGTAGAACTAAATCACCCCCACCTGGGTCATTCTATGTAAAATTTATATTTGTAATGTTCATTTATGGAGTTGTTCCTAGGGCATACTTCTAGGCATTATTTCTCAGTCACATTTGCAGTACATTTTCGTGTTAGGGTACAATTTTGGAAAGAAATTTGAATTTAAATTTTGGCTCCACCATGCATTGGGTGTGACCTTAGACAAAGCTCTCATACCTTAGTTTTCAGATCTATAAGCAGAGATATTAATAGTATCTATTTCATAAGTTCACCTGAGCTTTAAATTCGATGATGTATATGAAATACTCATATAACATTTGCCACATCATCACTACCCACCAAATGGTAGTTATTAACTTCCTTGTGACTCTCAATTCTACAGAAGTATTCAACCTTGAAGGTTCCCAGAAAGGGACATAGACAGGACAAAGACCAAGTTTTATGCCATAAAGAGGCTCAAAGAAAATCCTAGGGATTTTCTAAATTAAAGGGTAAAACTGAGACCACTATCTTTGTATATGATATATACAAAGATATATCTTTGTAACCAGCTCCATTCTGGTTGATGTCACAATAGATAGATGTATATTTTTAGTATGTGGAAGTAAAAACAGGAGGAGGAAGTTATGAGAGAGTGAGCACACACAAAAGATGCTCTTACTTTTCCTTATAGTGAAACAGAATGAAAGTGGATCATTAAAATTTTTCCTTGAAAAATCAAGTAACCTTTATAGTAACACATGCAAAATAATAATCACTTTGGCATGACTTTAGAATGGGAATATGAGTGGCAAAATGCAAATGCCAAGCAGGAGGCAGTTGCCTTATTTCTTCATTATTAATGATTTTCTTTTGTCTACTTAATTCTGGAATTATTTTATCTAAATTAAATGTTTCTATGTAATCTTGCCTGTGCTTGGCATTCTTAAATAAAAATGGTTCAGCAAAACAAAAATGAAATCTAATAATTATAACTGTAGCTACAATGTTTGTTAAGTCTCAAAAGCATACAATAGAAATGGTTGTTTAATCACTGAAATTCAAAGAACAAAAAAAATCTCTGTTACCATTTCATTGAACCTAGTCCTGTGAAAGAAAACTATAGCTGAATGAACCAATGCAGATAATAGTCTCCTTTCAAAATATTTTAAATCAAAGCATGTTTTCCAAAGCAAGTTTAGTGCTGATGAGTTTTATTCATTGTTAAATGCTGCCCGCCAACCTCAAATTGCCAGCGCACAAGACAGGTGAAAATACAAGTGTAAGAGGTGTGATGACAGCTCCCTCATGGTACTTTATTAATTCCAAGATGTACTTGTGTAGGTGCTAAGTACTTTTTGTACATCTTACTAAAAGATTTCAGTATATTTCGAGCAAATGTGCCCAAGGACTGTAAAGAAACTAGCCATGTTTTGCTATAGCAAAATGCAATGGCAATCTCATGCCATCATGTGTAGTGGTCACTCAACTATTCCTTCAGTCTTTCAGTGAATACTTATCAAGTGCCTACTAAATTATGAGAATCAGCAGTGAGCCCTGGTTATGTGATTAATAACTTCACAGAAATCAGAGTGTGGTAGACATGGATAATAAACACATAAATGTATAATAATTTCAAATTGTGAATAATGGTATGAAGAAAATATATTAGAGGGGAGAGGGCTGTTCCAAGTTCTTAAGGGACTGAAATTTTTCTAGAAAGAATGGAGTCCACTGGGGAAATATTCCAGTTTGACCACTTCAAAATGAATTGAGTACCCTGAGGCATGAAGATTAATCACCTTGGTAAGTTTACTCCTGCTACTGTACCAGCTCACAGTATTTAATTTACCTAAGGAAAACATACCCCCCAAAATTTTAAAGCTCTGTTGACATGCCTGGTAACATAAATGTCCTCATTTATTTCATGTGACACAATGGAAACTATTAGGTTTGAACTTTTTTTCAGGATGGTTACTGTTTATTCCACAACATTCTTATTCCTACAACAGAGAAAAGGGTAAATAAAGGTTGTGCTCTGCCATCCCTCAATCATTAATCGTGTTTACTCATGCCTCTCCTCATTTGCTCCCCTCCTTTCAAAATAGAATTGGTCTAGAATGTTTAAATTGTCCCCATTTCAGAAGTCTCTCATTTGTTATCTGTTGTAGTGTTTTGCTTTTAATTTTTTTTGTTTTGAGGAATATTGAACATGAAATAAAACATCCAAAGCTATTGACTCATTCTTTGCAGCAAAAGAGATTTTACTACTTTGCTGAGAGGATTTCATGAAAATTTTAGAGAATAATCATTCATGTTATTAACCAATCCATGATTTAGCCAGAAAAACATAAAGGAACAAAGAAAGTCTTGAGTACGT
Organism: Heterocephalus glaber; assembly: GCF_000247695.1. The sequence continues at coordinate 2,624,481 of NW_004624902.1, forward strand.
AGTGGATCTATTTGGCTACTGCAAGGAATAAAGCTACTGAAAGATTTTTGCCTGTGTTGTACCGGTTCATATCTGCAAGCACATCCTTGTTTTTGAAAAGGCTGTTTGTTGTGGTAGTGGTGGTTTATTTGATTCTTGAAGCAGTAAAATGAACAAATTCTGACAAATCCATGATGTTATATGAAACCAGGGTAATTCATCAACTTGGGGCACACTTCTGAGAGCTCACAAAAGATCACTGCCCCAGAGCAAGCCTTGATCTGATCTACTCTGAACTCTGTCAAAAACAAGGGCAACATTGCTTTTTTTTTTATCAACATTACAGCAAGGTATAGTTTTCCTTCACTCTCCCCTTCCCAACCCTTTCTCAAACTGCATTATTGCTTCTATCTTTTATACCATATCCAGTCAGCAGCTTCTTATTGGAGAAAGCTACAGTAACTTCCAAGAAGGGCCAAGGGAACCACATTTTGGTGAAGTCATTTTTCTTTTGGTTGTTGTATTTTAAAAGGAACATAAGACAATGAGATATTCTTCAAAATGTGTCTGGCAACAGAACTGTATCTCTAAGTGAAGGATAGGTATGAAAGCAAAGTGTTTATTCAATGGGATTTTTAAATGGCAGGGCAAGTTCAAGCACTTCACCAAGGAGCTATTAGGCTCCAACTGTGGGCTCAATAAGTTAGTCTTTTAGTAATGTGTTCTTAAGAATCTCCCTTAATCTTTATTCTTCATCTCCATAAGAGAATGGGGAAATCTCTATTGCCTAGCAGCACACCACATTCCTATATTGTTAGCACTAAAGGCAAGGTTAAGTCATAATTTTCACATAAGCTACTCATTGAGATTCATGTGTATCATGAAGACACAAAAAGTGAAGATTCCACAACTCTTGTTTAACAGTATAATTCGTTACAGAGAGTATATTGTGTGCAATATACTGATAATACTTTACGTTCTATGTTGGTATTTTAAATATATCTGAGCATGTTCCCTAGGTAACAAGTCAATTGGGAAGTCTCTCTCATTATGTAATCAGGCCTTGTTGAATGTGTCCTAAGAATCAATGAAAGAAATATTGTCTTTTCTTTTTCTTTTTCTTTTTTTTTCTTTTTGGTACCGGGGATCGAACTCAGGTCCTTGCACTTGTGCAGCAGGCAGCGAAACCACCGAGCTAAATCCCTGGCCCTGTTGTCATTTCAATTTACACAATAGTCATCAAAATGAGGAGTTGGTAATGTAAGGAAAACTTTCACATGAACCGGGAAGAAGCTTCTTTATGGGATTTGTGAAAATGTGTGTGCTTTTATTAAAAAGCTTAACAGCAGGCCAGGCTGAGAACACAAGAAACACAGAGGCTCTGAATGGTCTTTTGAAAGCTCATCCCTTTCAACCAAAAAGTCAAAACTGTTAAAAAAGATAATGAAGAGATGCATGCCTGGTAGGGTGTTAACACAATCACTCAACAACCTGCAGCAGCAGACTTAACAAGAAACAGAAATGAAGGGATCAACAACCATTTCCATCCACATAGGGATCTAGAATGCACAAAAGCTTCTGGCCAACTAATCAATCTTGAGGTTGATCATAAGGTCATTACAGAGGTGGCTTACAAAAGCCTTACTCCAAGGCACTATAACTAAGTATACATAATAATAAAAATATTTTGTGTTATTTGAATAAAAATGTCTTTGGAATACTTAGAAAAACTAATTGATTTGTAATATAAAATTTAAGTAAAAAGTATACTGCCATACACTGCTTTAAGGCAGGTCTCCTAGACCCACAACCAGATATATAATTTCTCCTTATTTCCTCTTGAATAGAAACTTAGGAGCCACCACAGAGCCTGAGAACTAGATGATAGGGGTGGGTTTAGGGATAGGTTCTTATTAAATTTGCTAAGAATTTGTGAGCCAGGACTGCATGAAATTAGATGATAACTACCAGAAAAGCCTAAACCAAAGCTTAAAGATGGCCTTTGACTTTGTCTCTGATGCCTCATTAATTTTGATATCCTAGGGCTTTAATTTATTTTGGTAGTATGAGAAGCAGTAGATATGGGTCTTTTTCAAATTGGTCATCCATTTTGCTATGTTTTGAATCCTTATGTCCCTCCAAATTTCATTCTAAACTCCTAACACCTAAGGTGATGGTATAAGGAAGAGGCACGTCAGAAGTTGTCTTAGTCACTTTCTCCTTACTGGGACAAAATACCCAACACCCACGGTGTAAAACAGGAGAGGTTTGTATCGGCTCACGGCTTTTAGAAGTTTCAGTCCATAGATGGCTGGCTCCAAGGCAGGAAGAGTATGCTGAAAGAGTCTGGCAAAAACAAGCTGTTCATGTCATGGTGTCCAGGAAGCAGATACCAAAGGGGGGAGGAAGATAAACTATTCCAAGTCATGCCCCCAATTACCTACCTTAACCAACCCCATCTCCTAACAGCACACTTAGCAACTAAACTCATTAGTGAATGAATCTACTGATGAGTGTAGTGTTCCTATAATCCGATCAGCTTCCAAAATCCCCACCCCTGAGCACATGAGAGTTTGGGGGGGATGTTCTAGATCTAAATCATAACAGAAGGTCATTAAGTCATAAACTCAGAGCCCTCACTGTGGAATTAATGGTCTTATAAAAGAGACCCCAAAGAACTCTGTTTCCCCTCTACCAAGTGAGAACACAGCAAAAAGGCACTATTAGCCAAAAAACAGGCCTTCACTAGACACTAAATCTGGAGGCACCTTGATCTTGTACGTTCTAGCTACCAGAACTGTGAGAATAAATTTCTGCTCTTTATAAGGTATCCAGTCTGTGGTATTTTGCTATAGAGCCAAGACTAAGACACATCCATTGTTAAATTCAACATACAGTCCAATTTTAATTGTATATTTAAAATATAGAAGTCATTTACATAAGATAATATGAAAGAATCTACTTTTAAAAGTGAGAAACTGTCCTACAAAGCTATAGTCTTATTACAACTTTTGGTATAGCTTTGTTATAAACAATGTTTTAAACAATTTTATCAAATTAGTATTGATGATCAAAATATGCAAATGATCACTTAATTTTTTATGTAACACTTCGTTAAAAAAAAAACCTTTAGCTGTGCATCCAAAGCATGGTAATCTACTCTTAACCCCCACCAGTGTGGAAAACTGTCAGTGAGCTCTGAATATGGGCAAAGTAGACTACTTCTTCCTGCAAAACCTTAATGTTTGATTATCTAACTCCCTTTAGACTAAGAAGTTGTTCTAAGAAGATGCTATGTAGTTGCACTGTTAATGACTTTAGTGACAATTGAGTACTAAATTGTGAATCAATTGGGAATTTTAGTACAAAAGTTACCTTAGTGAGTGACAGTGCAGCTGGCCAAGGCTTACCCACAAATATTCATTTAGGATTTTAGTTTTCTAATGTGTAGGGTATACTCAATTCATGAGTACCCTTGTTGATATGAAAGGCATTGAGTTTAAGTACACTAAATCAAACATTTACTTGCATTTAAACACTCTTTTCAAACAATTATCCCTGAACTGTTGTCCTTACTCTGATTAGACTTCAACCAAATACTGAAAGCATGTATCAGTATGTTTCTAAGGAGTTGCTACATCCAGTGAACTTCAATTCAAAGATTCTTTCTGTCTATTCATCTGAAGTATCATCTTCAGATATTTGAAGGCCAAATCTACAGACCATCAGTTAACCTAATTTATTACAGCAAGCCAAATATCTAAGGTAAAGGGCCTATCTCTCAGTTAAACAGGTTAACAAAATAAGAAAACTATATTTAACAAAATTATTAGCTTGAATTCTCCTGGGAGAAGACCCTGAGATAAAATTCAAGCGCAGCAAGCTTTTAGGAAACCAATCCCAGGAAACATTCACAGAAAAGTTGAGAAGTGAGGCAAGGAAGGGAAAGCAGCCAATACAGGATGGTAACAAGAGCTCTAGAAAAAAAAAGGAACTCTAGAAAATATTATCCCAAGTGAGGAAAAGGGAATCTGGAATATATATCTACCCTTCAGGTATTGGTTGAAATCTGCTTCCAACGGCATCAATTTTCTGGCACTTCAGGCTTACATTGCATCTAGAAGTGCTCTCATGGGTCAGAAAAGTCCTCAGCAGATAGCTGGAAGTATTAACACTAAGGCTTCTGTGTAGAGAGTTGAATATCAAGAAATATGGATGGAGGGCCAGGGATTTAGCTCAGTGGTTCCGCAACCTGCCTCACAAGCACAAGGTCCCATGTTCGATCCTGGTACAAAAAAAAAGAAAGAAAGAAAAAGAAAAAGAAATATGGATGGAGCAGTGCCATTGTAAGTTCCACCCTTACCAGACAGAGTGTGGTCCATCAGAATAACCTGGAATCTTGTTTAGAAATGTAGAATTTCATGACCCAACCCAGATCTGTGCACTTTAAAATCTGAGAGACACCATGCTGCAACATCAGATATATAGATGATAGATAGATAGATAGATAAACAGATAAGTAGAATAAATTCAATTCTCTTCAAATACAATCAAGGACAGACATCTAGGTTATCTTTTGAGTCAGAAGAAGCAAGAGCTATCTGAATTCTAACAAAGAAATTTCCTCTTTGTTGTCCCCTAATATGCTTTGTCAAAGTCAACTAAAGTTCCATAGACAAACATCAAAACCACAAAAAAGTACTCCTGCAGATGAAATACTAGTAGAAAAAGATGTTTGTGGCTTCAATACCTGAAGAGAAGAGGGCCATTTCCTAGAGGCTGTCTAGATCTTTAGACTTTATCTCTAATCAGAAACCCAGTCAAGACCATCATAGTAGGTGCTTCTTAATAAACTATTGTTTCCATGGTGATGGTTATTTTGATCCAAATCTGATCAATTTTCTCATGAAAAACATTAGAATATTCATCACAATGAGAAAATATTGATTATACAATAAAATCAGAAGCTACAAGAGACAACTAGACTCTTCAGTTTTCCTAACACAATCCTTCAAAAGTCTATACTGATGACCATCCAGAAATAATTGTTAATGCTAGATTTTCTATAGATATACAAGAAAAGTAGTGTGGCAGAAAAGGCCCTGCTCACCCATAAAAGGTGCATAAAAAGTGGCCTAAGAGAGTTTTTATGCTAGGAATTAGTATCTGGAAAGTATACTGAGTTAACAAGGCCAAGACCACCAGGTGAAAAGCTTCAGATGGAGCAAATATGTTACAGAGACAACCAGGCACAAATCTGAGCATTTGATTATGTTATTCATAAGGAGGACATACCTACTGAAAACTGAACTATGACTTCAGTTACAAAGTTCAGTATAGTTTAATTGCAATCTATTATTACCTTTATGAGAAATTCATAAAATGTATCATAAATATGACATTTAACTTGTATGGAGTATTTACCTGCCACTTATATGCACTTACATACATTCACCCATTTTATTCTCAACTCATTAGGGTGAAGTACTATAATTAATTCCCATTTTAAACGTGGAGAAACTGAGACTAAGAGAAGATAGGTAACTCACTTGACCAAGTTCACACAACTAGAAGATTACAGAGTTTAGATTTTTTGTTTTTGTTGTTGTTAAATTCTTTTATTGGTGCATTGTAGGTATACAACACAATTACATTTCTCATTGGGAATTGCACCTTTACATAATGCATCTTGGTTCTTATTTTTCCCCACAGAGTTTAGATTTAAACATAGACCTATGATATCTTTGGAATCCACACTCTTAATCACAAGGCTATTTCATCTCATGTAAGATATTGTATCATACTTGAAAAATCAACCATTCAGAAGATATCAGTTTTCCTAAAACAGTCCTTCAAAGGACTACACTGATGACCATCCACAAATAATTCTCAATGCTAGATTTTCTATAGATGTACAAGGAAGGTTATGGTGACAAAGAAAAAGAAAGAAAGAAAGAAAGAAAGCAAACAAGAAAGAAAGAAAGAAAGAGAACTAAGAAAGAGAGAATGAAAGGAAGGAAGGGAGGGGAGGGACGGAGAGGGGTGACACAAGGGTAGTACAATCAAAGTCACCTCATGTAAGAGGTGTTAAAATATAATAACAGTCAAAAAATGTGAATGGAAAGTAACAGCTAGAACTTTTAAATCTGCTAGATAGAGAAACATTAGCAGAATAATTCAGGTAAAGGAGATGCATTTATCTTTACTTTATGATTTGTTATTGAAGAATCTGTTCAGGAAAATTTATTGTTTCACAAAAGAAAGAAGCCTGAAAAGGATGGGAAAGAGCCAGCTATAGACTACAAGACAGGGAGAGAGAGAAGTGGTGCAGGGATGGGGTAAGAAGGAACAAAAAAGGGAAAAAGGCATCAAAAACCAGAAAAGGTGGAAAAAAGAGCACATTCAATTTAATAGTTTCTAATAAAGTTGTCCAGCAAATAAGTCTAGCAATGTACAGTTGAAGAAAACAGCGGTTTATTAAAGAGAATATCTTTTAAAATTATCATTATATTTAAAGTATTTTGTATTTCTTTTAATCCAGAGGAGTAAATTTAAGGAAAACAGTGTTTGAGAATGTTGCAAGGGAAAAGTGAAACTCCCCAGGGATCTGATGAAATGGAAGATATTTTGTGGGAGTCAAGACAAAGAAAAGAAAACAGTCAGTAGTTTTCTTTGAGGGACCAAAAGGCTCAGAAAGCAGTACTGTCGAAAGGTAAAAGTGCACGCTGATTTGAACTGATAATTAATGGCCAACTTCAACATTGCCTGCATTTGTTTTGATGCTGGTAAAGGGTTCAAATTACAATCCAAAGTCTCATGACCCACTAAACCTCACAATTGTTGAAAGATTGACTACAAAAATTATATATACTACGACCCACCACACCAGCCTCCACCTGTAGACATCCCAAGATTTCTCTGCCCTCTATGAAAGGAATTTAGTAATAATTTCTCAGGCCCATCAAAGATGCCCTTAGGTAACCTAGCATTCACTACTGCATAGAAACTGCACAAGATTCTTCACGATTCAGCACATTTGTCATCTTCTTGGAAGGCTAGTATAATGGGGAATGTATTACTATACCTGAAAGCATGTCTGAGATGGAATCCAGAGAAACCAATATCTAAATTATTTTCTCTAGTGTTCACCCAATCTATCTGAGAAAAAAAAGTCAGCAATTTGCAAGTAACTTTCCAATAAAGAAAATTCAGGGGAAATATGCTATTAATAACAATATATAGTTTTATGGGGCCAATATAGGAACAGATGGCGCGTGGGTGTTCAAGGAAGCATCCCTGTGCAAGTGTGAAACTACAGAGATGTGTGAATAGGCACCTCGTCTCCCTCTGTCTGAGGGCTTCTGCAGGCATCTGTCACAGTCTCATCTGAGTATTCACTGAGGAAGCTAGGGAGTAGAACCTTCAGAGGGCACCTGAGGGAGTTCTCCTGCTTATAAGAGGAAAAAAGTAGAGAATCTAATCAGGTACAATCTCAAAATTACAAGGGCATTGATTGCAACGTAATGGGAAGAGAAAACATGTAATGGAATTTGTTGCCTCCCTTGAACTCCAAACTTTTGTGAAATGTTGAAGGGTTCAGGTACATCTGCCAAATAAAACTATATAGCACCTGAGTTCAGGTAAAGCCTAAACTCTAAGTGATTTATATCAATAGAAATCACAAAAGTGAAGGGCAGCAATATTCTTATTCAGCCAGATCACCAATGCAAGACCAGATCACGTGCTCAATAGAGAGTCTGTACCAAAGCACACTCTCCCATCTTGGAGAAAACTTAGAGTCTTTTTAAAAAATACATATTAATTCCTAACAGCTTAAGTCAAAGTTTTTTGTCTATGGGTAACTGGATCAAATATTTTAAATTGTTTGTTTTTCTGATCTAATGGAAAGCAGATGAGAAATAAGGAAATTCTGGGAAACAGACCAAAATAATGCCCCCTCTTAAAGAAGAAGAAAAAAAACCCTGTAGTTATAGATGGCTACAGAGAAGGCTCTGGAGAAAACACTGCGTCCCAGCACTTTTTAGATATATCTCAGTATCCCAATATGCTATTCTTATTTACTGTCTGGAGCACTGTTGCTCTGAAATAGTTTGATCTACCAGCGTCCAAATCTATGATTGGCTATAAAATCCATAGTGAACTCTAGAAATGAAAAATTTTACATTGACAGCATAGGCCAGTGTTGATAAATTCAACAAGTGATGGAACATGATATTGTTCAAAGTGATAAAATATAGGAGGAATGGCGCTTATCTTACATACATCAAATATAAGCACACATCATCCAAGTACACAGAATCCTTGGCCATAAATTTGTTAAAATTGTATTAAATTGTGTTATATTTATGCTTTCAATTTCTCACACAGAAAAAACAATGTGATATTTAAACGTATATGTCCAATTTATTTCATGTAAAAGAATGGCCCCAAGGTGCATCCATTTACCTAAAAATGTGTAAATAAGGACCAAAATAGATGGTAGATATTGGGAAGTAGAAAGAAAATGTTCAAATAGAAAAGAGAACAAGGGAGGGGGAAGACGGGTGGAAGGAAGGGAAAAGGAAAAAAATAGAAGAAAAAAATTGAAACAAAACTTTTGTAAATAAGGAGGGAAGAAGGGTTGAAGGGAGGGAAGGGAAATGGGGAAAAAGGAAGAATTAAGAAATATCATGTATAGATACAAATTCCTTATGATGAATGCAATCATTATATATCAAAAGTGTACCAATGAAAATAATTTAAAATATGTTATAAAGATAAAAATCACTGGCAGTGCAAGTATCAAAGTCTTTAACTAAAGGTAATGGGTAAAGACCCACTTACTCCTACAGAGTTGACCAGTTTCTTTGCTAAGGGCAAAGAAACAAGGTTACTCAAGTTATCATTTATTGTCACAGTGCAACTTGGATTCATGAGAATTTTCTTGGAAGTTCCAAGCAGCCTTTACATCATCAGCCTATTAGAAAGTGATAGCCAATTAAAGGAAGTTAAATCAATAGCTTTGCTTTAAATCTGACCACAGAACCAATGTCAGTTCCATTCTTTGCAAATGGAAATTATTAAACTTCCTTATCTCAAAAGACTAGCATGAAAAAAACATTGTAAATCATTCCTCCTTTACATTTTATATTGATAGCTGCAATGATAATGATTGCATCAGTTTATAGCATGAGCATTAAACCTAGTGCTTTTTTAAAGAGGCTTTCACAAACCACCAAATCATTTCTTCACTTGGCACTTGCTTAATTTAAAATTTCTGTTCTGTGCACTAGAACAGTGATTAACATATTTTAACAATTAATTACCCTAACCACAGGGTACTGTCTCCCACTCTCTTAGAATAGACACTCTCTTGGGGATCAGGATGTATGTTGTTCTATCACTCTTCATCACTGCCTTCTTGTGGCCTTCATACCACTCACTCATCTCCTCCTGGGTCACTGTCACCACACACTCTACTAATCTTTCTACTTCAAATGCAGACATGAAACTGCACTTTAAGCCTAACATTGTAATATAACACTATTTGACCTCTTTTACTCCCAGGACTTTCCCCACCATTCCATTTTAGAAATTTTTCCAGGCACATATTCTGGATTTTGTTTTGCACTAGAATTGCTCCACTTCAGAAATCTTAAATGCCAATAATGCTTTCCTGAGAACTACTTCTTGTTTGGTAAACCCACTTCATTACTCCCCCTTCACCTCTAACGCTGTTTTGGTGCATCTATTGATCCATTTCTGGCTTCTCTTTCTTCTTTCCCAGCCTCAAATTTATAATCCAATATTTAACCAACCTTTTGTGAATACACTCAAATCTATTGATTTTTAAAGTCAATTCTTCCACAATTTTCTTGTAAATCTGCAGCCCTCAATCAATCTAACCACCTACCTTCTCTATTTTCATATTCAGGCCACTCACTATTACTGTTTTCAAAAATCATGCCAATGTGTTTGGAGTTCTTAAAAATCTCAGTCACTAATCATTACCACACAGGCACTCAACAATTCTTCCAAATGTCCTTGGTCCACAGTTTCACTTGTTAAAAAATTAGGTAGTAGTTATTTTCTCTGCTTTTTCACCTCCTACTTAAACTTTCAACCTACCATAATCTGACTTCTGTGATCAAACAGTTTTTGTCTATTTCGTTGATTATACTTGTGAGCAAGAACTAAAATTTATTTGTTCCTTAAAGTATAGCATAATATCAGTGTGCATCACTGATGTTTTCCTGAGTAGAGAACAAAAGAAGAGTATATGAATATTCTGTGAGCTTCAGCATATATACAGATTGATATAAAGAAACTAAAACTGTAAATAAGGATCAAAATGTATAATTGATAATGTGAAATAGGAAGAAAAGCTCAAAAGAGAAGGGGAAGTGGGAGGGGTAGGAGAAAGGAAAGAAGAGAAAGGAAAAAATATGAGAAAAGGAAAAAAATGGAGACAAAATCTTTGTAAATGGGGAAGGGTGGAGGGGGTGAAGGGAGGGCAGTGGAATGGGGAAAAAACAAGAACCAAGATACATCACATACAGGTACAAATTCCTGATGATGAATGTAACTGTATTTTATACCTAAAATGAACCGATAAACTTAATGAAAAAAAATTAACACGGTAATGTAAGAGATACAATATATCAAATAGAGCCTTCTACTTCTCAATTTATGCTCTTAACACCTAATGAGAGTGAGCAGAACCATATTAAAAGAATGCAAACAGCCAAGCATGGTGACACATACCTACAATCCCAGTACTCAGGAGGATGAGGCAGGAGGATTGTCAGGAGCTCGAGGCCAGCCTAGGCTACATAGTGAGTTCAAGGCCAACCAGGAATAAATAGTGAGACCTTGTCTCAAAAACAAACAAACAAACAAAAAGAATCCAAGCAAGGAATAGATACTGAGACATAATGAATTAATGTGAATCTTACCTACTTGGAAATCTACTTTATTTCACTTATCCCTGTTTCCAAGATCCAAATAAACCACATTATCTCCATGCTTCTTGATCAATTCATTGCAATAGAATTATCCCACTGATGAAGATTCATGGGAAAGTAGCTTACATGAAGGTCTACTTGCTTTCTGTCATGTCAGCCTAGGACACCTCCCATATATAAATGACACAAACCCCAATAGAGAATCATGCTTGAGAATTAGATCCTATAAATATCCTCCCTAAATCTATGTCAAACCAGTTCCTAACTGCATCTCACAGGCATAGGAAGGCATTTTCTTTGCCAAACCAGCTCAAAATATTCCTCCTTTGCTCTTGGGGGAATTTAGCCTCTTATTGCTTTAGCTCAGCACACAATCCATTTAGGAGTCAATGGGCACAGGTATACTTTCTCTAGGCAAGGTAAATTAAGTCCATTTATAAGCTCTTGAACCAATGAATTTTCTCAGTAGGTTGCTCCAAAGTTGTCTAGCTCAGGAGTCTGTGTAATTGTGATACATTGAGACAATTCTCTCCTGGAACAGTGGGGTTCAGTACAAAGTGCATATAGGACCAGGTGCTGATGTGAGACTTGAAGGAATGGACTGAGAGGAGTGAAATTCTTCCTCAGAAAAATGTTTCTCTAAAACTCTGAGTCATCAAAAGTTGGAAGAGTTTCAAAGGAGGCTTAGAGAGAAAATAACAGTTAATTAGAAGGACTATTACCACTGGAAGCTTTGAGCAGGACGAAACCCCATTTTAACAGACTCCAGGACAAAAATCACCAGCGCTTACCAGCTACATAGGCAAACTAGAAGGCTTTACAAAAGACATGGTTGGCTTCCCAAGTCAGAGCACTCAAGACTCTGGAAGTGAGGAAAATGAGAAGGCACAGTAGCAGCTGAGATAGTCAAACTGCTAAAGCAACGACCCCCAGGAGACTCAGCTATGCAGAGCAGGAAGTGAGCAGCAGTTAAATCATTCTCCAGTGAGGGATTATGGCTCACACTGTAGTGGACTTATAATTGTACGTATTTTTATAAATTTTCAATTAAGCATTGGATTTGTTTATTCCTAATTTGGTGCTTCCAGTGCAAGTTTTTCCTCTGATAATTCCTGTGCTGTATCAGTCTGCAGGGTGCATGACCAGAGGACTCATCTGGAGGCAGACAGGACTGTTTTACACTCAGGTTTAGGATTCCAGGAACACCTGCCTAGGAGATTACTTTCTTTTTAAATGTTCATTTACAGCTTTTCTTTATCAAATTCCTCTTGAGAAGGTAAGAGCTACTTCTGCCTCAGGGCCTGTGTTGCGACTCCTGAAGGAGCACTCCTTTGAGCAGGCCTGCACTTGCTTTTGTGTCACTATTGGACAATTGCATTGCCTGAAGAATCTTGTGGGAGGAGAAGTGATTGGGCCTTCCTCCTCCTTAGCACACTTTCCCTTTCTTCCTTTATCCAGGCTTCTTACTCAGATTCTTTTTGTCATTATTCTTTTCTAACCACCTCAGCTCAGATAGACTTCTCTTTCCTGAATAACTATGGTACTTAGGGAAGCAATATAGCACAGAGAGGTAAAGAAGTGAAGTTTGGAGTGAGACAAGCCTGGACTTGAATGCTAGCTCAACATTTACTATCTATGTAACTTTAAAAATGTTTCTTTTCCCTAAGACTCAGCTCCCTTAGCAGTAAAGTAAAAACAGTTATAGATTCATGAAGATGAAAATAATAACAATCAGGATTTAAACTTAGTGTGCTAAGCTCCTTTGTAAGTATATTACAAATAGCAATTACTTTACTTCAAAGGCACAGAGAGGATAATCAATTCGTAAAGGGTCACATAGCTAATGGGAAGAGAGAGAGAGAGGAAAAAAAATGAACCTAGGGAGCCTAACAACCACAATCCATGACCACAACCTGGACACAATAATAATATATTGTATGTAAAGCATTTATCAAGGATTCTCACAAATAATGGATGATGGAGAGGGATGAAGAAGTTCCTGTTCTGTTTGTCTACAGGAAAGACCATGTGGTATAGCCTCAAATGAATCAGTTTGGAGGAGAAGGCTAATCTTAGATTTGTCATGTAACTCCCTGTGTGACTAATACAAAGTCATTCTACCTCTCCAGCTCATTCATCTGTGAAATGGGGATATTCATTGTACCAAATTCATGTGATTGCTGTGAGAAATAAATGGCAGAAATAGATGCTTGGCAAATGCCAAGTTACTTCTTCATTGTTTGCACCCATCATTTGACACCTTCCTGTACTCCCTCATATTGCTGTTTCTCTGTTCATTTACAAGTCCTGTCTTCCTCAATCTATGACAAGCTTTAAGGACCAAAACCATATCCTGACTTTTTTGCTAATCCTTAAATCTAATGCTATAACTATAAAATATCCTAATTATTTAGATTCTTAACTTCCATGGAGCATGCATTTGGTCATGCACTATAGTAACTCTTCAAATGTGAGATATCCTTTCATGTTTTACAACTATTTTCAATGTTAAATATTGGATTTTGTGTTGCTAGGCATAAAAATCCTAACTGAGAAATTGGATATGTCCTTTCATTGGGACTAAATTCAATAGGTAAGGATAATTTCAGATGGTAAAAATGAACCATTCCTCACCCTCCTTTCCAGGTAACCTTCACTTGGTGACATTTTTTCAAATAATTGTCAGTGTCTGTGCAGTGGGAACCAGTTTCTTCCTCTGTGTAAATCACCTTGAGACTCTTTTCTCTGGGACTCTTACCCTTGGCCTTTTTTTTTTGCCCCTTTTTGTTTTATTCATTGTATTTAAAGCTCAGAGGATACATCAGGCAGGACTATGTGACAATACTGACTCTCAGCATATATAAGACCAAAGAGGAAAAAATGTTCATTGTGTGTAAAGAAATTAACCTTGGCTGGGGATTTGGCTCAGTGGTTTCGCTGTCTGTTGCGCAAGTGCAAGGACTTGAGTTCGATCCCTGGTACCACAAAAAAAAAAAAAAAGAAAAGAAATTAACCTTGGAGATTTATTTGAACTGACTGAAGAGTCATAATGCAGACATATTGAACTATGTATCTGTGCTCATTATGATTGTGGTTTCATAATTGCTTCTGATGAAAAGGAGAGAGATTAAAATTCAACACTGAACCTAAATAAGCAACAAAGCCTGACTATGTGAGAAATGGACTGTACTAAAAGATTTAATTTTCCACAGAAAAGGGTGAAAATAAGTGGGCTTGCTGCTATTGAATTCAAAGAAATTGAACTCAGCTTCTCTTTGTAGTTCAAGATTCCAGCAAACAATTTACAGTGTAAATACAACAAGAATTTTTGCTGAACATATTGTTGTGTATTTTAAATGGGATATAAATGAAGGATACTCTTTTTATCAGAACCTACAAGTAAGTAGCTTCTCATAAAGTCTCCCTCAGTATTTCAGTTCTCTTTCCATGGGGGGAATGTGTCACTTTGAAACAAAGCCATGAAAACTGCCATCTAGTGAGTGGTGTGCTATCACATTGTGCAGAGGACTACAGTGATACAATGTGGAACTTTAATTGAGTTTAGGTTAATACCACAATTCAGGAATATCTATTAAAGCTAAGCTATTGGATGAAGCAGTTTGAGGTAGGAGAGACTGGAAGCCATACATTGAGATATACCTATTTAAAGTGTCACTTGCAGTTGCTGTGACAACAACAGAGCCCCTTGGCTCTGAATGAAGATACTATGGGTCTATCACCAGAACATCTGACTATCAAATAATCTAATTTGACCAATTCTAATTGTGGAAACTGCCACCATTATTGGGTACCTGTAGCCCACCAGGATCTCTACTAGACATTTTTCTTAGCTTGTAGAATTTAAACCTTACTACAAAGTAAACATGATGCTAATTTCATAGATTTGGCATCTAGCAGTCAGGGAGGTTAGTAACTTATGCAAGGTCACGAGCATTGTGATACAGCAAAGATTGGACCTGGTGCTTTTAAATGCAAATTCTGTGCCCTTTCCTATATGATAGGCTGCCTTTGCTATGTGAGGGGCAAAGAAAGGAAGTGATAGCTTTTGGCAGTACTCTCTTGATCTGACTGAGAAAAGGTTTCAGGCTATCTTAATAACCCCTTCTGCAGGAATTTGGAGGTGCAAGGATAGTGTACTGGTTACCAATATAGGCTTTAACATCAGAAATACCTGGAAAAGCTCCAGCTTTACCATTTTCTAGTTATAGGATCTTAGGTAATCCAGTTATCTGTGGGTCTTTGTTCTCTCACCTATGAAATAAGGGTAGGGATGCTATGATGTATATCTCATAGAATTGCAGTACAGGTCAATGTGCCTGAGATCCCAGTGCAGAGTAGGAGGCTTCAGGGCCAACCTACCCCTGCTCCAGCACAGAGGCTTCTGGGTCGACGTGCTACAACTCCCAGCACAGAGGAGTTTTCCAGGTCAATGCTCTACAGCTCCCAGTGCAGAGGAGGCTTCCAGGCCAACCTATCCCCACTCCCAGCACAGAGGAGGCTTCTGGGTCGACATACTACAGCTCCCAGCACAGAGGCGGCTTCCAGGTTGATGTGCTACAGCACCCAGCGCAGAGTAGGAGGCGTCTGGGCCAACCTACTCCCACTTCCGGCACAGAAGAGGCTTCTGGGTCAACGTACTACCGCTCCCAGAACAGAGGAGGTGAGCCCTGCAGGCGCCAGCAGCATACCCTCCCTGACCCTGCTGGCGAAATGAGAAGACATGTAAAGAAGCCTCAGAACCAGACTTCCATGTCACCTACAGCAACCCCAAGGGAAACGAGATAGAACACTTTGATACTCAACCACCTGGATTACCTGAACTACCAACAAAAGAGGATCTAGAAAAAAATGAAATCAGAAATAATTTCTCACTTAAAGCAGAGATTGTGCCCATAGTGCAAGACATGATTAATAAATCTAGAGAAGACACAGATAAAAAATATAGAGGAGCTGAGGAACATGATGGAATCCCAACATAGGAAACAAATGGAATCCATAAAAGAGATGCAAACAGAGTTCCAGGAGATTAAAAACTCCATTGAAAGTCTATGCAGCAGAATGAGCCAATGTGAGAACAGAATTTCAGATATAGAAGATAAGATTGCAATTAGTGATGAGGAAAAGAAAAATTGCTTTAAAATTGTAAGGGACTATGAGAAATCAGTCCAGCAGGTGCTAGACTATGCAAAGAAGAATAACATAAGATTGTTTGTTGGGAGTCAATGAGGAAACAGGAGAGAGTTCAGATGACACATAAAAACTCTTCAGAGAAGTGATGGCAGAAAACTTCCCAAGCAGGGGAAAAGAACTGGACATACAGATAAGTGAGGCATATAGGACTCCAACTAGCCTGGATCAAAAAAATGTACACATAGGCATATAGTTGTTAAGATTCCAGAAACCCAACAGAAGAACAAAGTTCTACAAGCAGTTAGAGAAAAGAAACAAATCATATATAAAGGAAAGCCCATCAGAATCACAGCAGATTTCTCAACACAAACCCTCAAGGCAAGAAGAGCTTGGAGTGACATATTCCAAGCCCTAAAAGAAAACAGCCTCCAACCCAGATAGATGTACCCGGCATAACTATCTTTCAAAACCAGGCTTGCTGTTAGCAAAGCTAGAGTCATTGGTAGAAGATTTGCCTAGGCCATTTGCATGATGCACTGAAGTCACAGAAGAGATTAATATACTCTTATTTTTAAATTGCTGCTGCTGAGATGTTGCAGCAGTTGGTGATGATGATGATGAGGAGGAGGATGATTCCTCAGCCATCTTCGCATCAAACCCTACAGACTCCAGGGTGTCTTCAAAATGCAGCTTCTTCTGTATTGATGCCTGGCTGGAAGCAGTCATGGAAACCCCCAGGCAGAAGGATGAGGTTGAAGGGGAAGCTGAATCCCTGGGTTGTAAAGGAGTGGAAGAGGAGGAAGAGGTGGAATCAAAGTCTTCTCTCTCATTACTACTGTTACTGCCGCTACTGCTGCTCCTGTTTAACTTTCTCTTCTTGGCAGAGGTGGGTGGAATGGTGCTGGTATTAGCATCAGTGGCAGATCTGACCTCGAGCAGCAGCAGCAGCAGCAGCAGCAGCAGCAGCTGAGGGATTGGGGGAAGAAAAAACAGAAGTGACTGGGCAGACACTTTTCATGCACCCAGATCCCGAAGCCCCCTGGTCCACAGGACCAGAAGTTAGTGATCAAGAACTTTAAAGATAAACCTAAGTTACCAGAAAACTACACAGATGAAACATGGCGGAAACTGAAAGAAGCAGTGGAACCTATTCAGAATAGTACTTCAATTAAGTACAATTTAGAAGAGCTCTACCAGGTAGTAGAAAATCTCTGTTCTTACAAGATTTCTGCAAACTTGTACAAATAACTGAGACAGATTTGTGAAGATCACATCAAAGCACAAATTCACCAATTCAGAGAGGATTCATTGGATAGTGTCCTTTTTCTAAAGAAGATCGATAGATGCTGGCAAAACCATTATAGGCAAATGATCATGATCAGAAGCATTTTTTTGTTTCTGGATAGAACTTATGTTCTTCAGAATTCAATGCTACCCTCCACTTGGGACATGGGACTGGAGTTATTTAGGGCTTATATTATAAGCAATCAGAAAGTCCAGAATAAGACAATTGATGGCATCCTTCTCTTGATTGAGAGGGAAAGGAATGGTGAAGCAATTGATAGAAGTTTACTCTGAAGTCTTTTAAGCATGCTTTCTGATTTGCAAATTTATCAAGATCCCTTTGAACAATGATTTTTGGAAGAAACTAACCAGCTCTATGCAGCTAAAGGCCAAAAGTTAAGGCAAGAAAGAGAGGTTCGTGAATATCTTCATCATGTTAACAAACGTCTAGATGAAGAAGCAGACAGACTTACTACTTACTTAGATCAGACTACCCAGAAATCATTAATTGCTACTGTAGAAAAACAACTTCTAGGTGAACGTTTAACAGCAATTCTTCAAAAAGGTTTAAATAACCTCCTTGATGAGAACCAAATTCAAGATTTATCTCTCCTGTATCAGCTCTTCAACAGAGTTTGAGGTGGAGTTCAGGTTCTCTTGCAACAGTGGATTGAATACATAAAGGCATTTGGGAGCACTATTGTTATTAATCCTGAAAAAGATAAGACTATGGTTCAAGAATTACTAGATTTTAAAGATAAAGTTGACCATATAATTGATATCTGCTTTCTGAAGAATGAAAAATTTATCAACACTATGAAAGAAGCATTTGAAACATTCATTAACAAAAGACCAAATAAACCTGCTGAACTTATAGCTAAGTATGTAAATTCAAAACTTCATGCAGGCCATAAAGAAGCTACAGATGAAGAACTTGAGAAAATGTTGGATAAAATTATGATCATATTTATATTTATCTATGGCAAAGATGTTTTTGAGGCCTTGTATAAGAAAGATTTAGCCAAGCACTTGTTAGTTGGGAAGAGTGCATCTGTAGATGCTGAAAAGTCAATGCTGTCCAAACTTAAACATGAATGTGGAGCTGCTTTCACCAGCAAATTTGAAGGAATGTTTAAAGACATAGAACTTTCTAAAGACACCATGATTCAGTTCAAACAGTATATGCAGAATCAGAATGTACCTGGGAATATTGAATTAACTGTGAATATGCTGACAATGGGTTATTGGCCAACATACATGCCTATGGAAGTTCATTTGCCTCCAGAGATGGTAAAACTTCAGGAAATTTTCAAGACATTTTATCTAGGCAAACATAGTGGCAGGAAACTTCAGTGGCAATCGACCTTAGGACACTGTGTGCTAAAAGCAGAATTTAAAGAGGGTAAAAAAGAACTCCAGGTCTCTCTTTTTCAAACACTGGTGCTGCTTATGTTTATTGAGGGAGAGGAGTTCAGTTTAGAAGAAATCAAACAAGCTACTGGAATAGAGGATGGAGAGTTAAGGAGAATATTGCAGTCATTAGCCTGCGGCAAAGCTAGAGTTCTGGCAAAAAATCCAAAGGGCAAAGATATTGAAGATGATGACAAATTCATTTGTCATGATGATTTCAAACACAAACTTTTCAGGATAAAGATAAATCAAATCCAGAAGAATGAAATGGTTGAAGAGCAAGCAAGCACTACAGAAAGAGTGTTTCAAGATAGACAGTATCAAATTGATGCTGCAATTGTTCAAATTATGAAAATGAGAGACATTTAGCCACAATCTCCTTGTTTCAGAGGTATATAACCAGTTAAAATTTCTGGTAAAGCCTGCTGATCTTAAGAAGTGAATAGAATTCTTAATTGACCAGGACTACATAGAAACAGATGAAGAAAATTCAAACTAATATAATTACATTGCATAGAATGTTGGCCTTGAAGCCTTTGGTATCATATGCATTAGCCAGTGGATAAACTACCCTGTTGATTCTGTAAAAAAACCAAAAAAACAAAAAAACTATCTTTCAAAATTGATGGAAAAATAAGATACTTTCATGACAAAGATCACCTTAGGAACTTAATGAATACCAAAGCAGCACTCCAAAAATTTAAAACAAAAACCTAGGAGAACACAATGAGGATCATAACCCCAGGAAACCCAGCAGAATGAATCCACCGAGGCAAAACAAGAAATTAAAAGCAAAGGGGGAGAATCCAACCAAAAGAAAAAGTCATGACAATCATAAGTCAATATGTATCAGTTGTAACTATCAATGTTAATGGTCTCAAATCATGAATCAAAAGAAATAGACTGGCAGAATGGGTCACAAAACAACATGCAACAATATGCTGCATACAAGAAACACACTTAATTCAAAAAGAAACTCATAGACTGAAAGTTAGAGGGTAGAAGACAATACTTCAAGTGACAGGAACCAGAAAAAAAGCAGGAGCAGCTATCCTCTTTGCAGATCAAGTGGATTTCAACCAACACTACCTAAGAAAAACAAAGGAGGACACTACATGCTTGTAAAAGGAACAATCCAAGGGGAAGAGATGACAATCATGAATATCTATTAATCAAACACTAATGCACCCAACTATATAAAACAAATGCTGATGGACATGAAAAATCATATGAGCACTAATACAATATTAGTGGGGGACCCCAATACCCCACTGTCACAAATAGATAGATCAACTAGACAAAAAATAAGTAATGAAATACTAGAAC
>NW_004624902.1:2647324-2668121 GCF_000247695.1 Heterocephalus glaber
GAAGTAGAAATAGCAAATAAACATATGAAAAAATGTTCAACATCACTGGTCATTCGAGAGATGCAAATGAAAACAATGCTGATATTCCACGTCATCCCCGAAAGAATGGTTGGTATCAAGAAATCGATGAATAACAAATGCTGGTGGGGCTGTGGGGAAAGAGGAACAGTGCTTCATTGCTGGTGGGAGTGTATACTGGTGCAACCACTGTGGAAATCAGTATGGAGATATCTCAAAGAACTAGGACTGGAAGTCCCATTTGACCCAGCTATTCCCCTGCTTGGTATATTCCACAAAGAATTAAAAGAATCATACCACAGTGATATATGCACACCCATGTTCATAGCAGCACAGTGTGTAATAGCTAAAGCTTGGAAGCAGCCCAAGTGCCCACCAACTGGAAACTGGATAAAGAAAATGTGGTTTTTTAATAAATTGGAGTACTACTCAGCCCTAAAAAATGAGAAATTAGGGACATTTATTGCTAAATGGATGCACATTGAGGTGATACTCTTAACTGAAATAAACAGGACACACATGTGTAAATACTAAATAGTTTCTCTGGTGTGAGAAACTGAAAGCGTAAATAAGGACTCAAAGGTATAATAGGTAATGTGAAATAGGAAGAAAGGGGGCAAAGGGGAAAGTGAAGTGGGAGGGGTAGGGGAAAGGAAAGAAGGGAATGGAAATAATAAGAGAAAATGAAAAAATGGAAACAAAATCTTTGTAAATAGGGAGGGGTGGAGGGATTGATGTGAGAGCAGGGGAATGGGGAAAAATAAGAACCAAGAGAGATTATGTAAAGGTACACATTTCCAGTGATGAATGTCATTGTATTGTATATCTAAAATGCACCAATAAAATTATTAAAAGAATAGCAATACATATTAAATGAGAATATGCATGGCTAGTATATGGCACAGTGTCTAAGTGCTAAAGATGTTAGCTACTATTATTAGTGCCTTATATAATATTTTCATGTTTAAATAAAGGAACTTTTTCTCTTCCACTTGAAGATATGCTCACCTTAGTACCATAGTAGTAATGCAATTGTGCCATCTATCACTAGCACTTTTGCCAGCTATATACCAGCTATAATGTCTACCAGGTCTAATACAATTGCAGGCACTTGAAGATCTTAAAAAGTACTACACCAAGGGAAAAATAATTATTTGAGAAACAAGATCTCAGCTTTTTAAACTGAACAAAAGGTTTTTATCTTAAAATAATCAAATTCACATAATAATTCTGTCATATCACCTGCCTTAGGCATCTACTCAAATTTCAGAATCTTTTCTTGTAGCTGTGCTCCCTGAGAGCCTTGTCATTAGGTCATATCTCACATTGACTTTTAAGTGTCCTCCATGATAAGCTTTTTTTCACTGTTGTTACAGAGCTGCTCCCTTTTAAGCACTTTGCAAAGAATCAAATTCTGAGGTTAACTGACTACATTCTATACAAAAATCAGAGTCCATTGTTCTCATACTAAAACATTTAATGTGAATGTGCAACACAGGCATATCTATCATTTATGTATTTAATTAATTTAATGGTATATTTTAGATATCCATAATAATCACATTCATCATAGGGAATTTCTACCTGTATATGATCTATCTTCATTCTTTATTTTTCCCCAATCCCCTCTCCTCTCTTCAATCCTTCTTCCCCCTCCTTATTTACAACAGCTTTGTTTGCATTCTTTTTCTTCTATTCCCACTTTTTTTTTTTGCTTTTCCCTTCCTCTCATTCCCCCTTCTCCTCCCCCATCCCCTTCCTATTTGAACACTTTCATCCTATTTCCCAGTATTTCTTATACATTTTGGCCCTTATTTACACTTTCGGTTTCTCACACTGGAGAAATAATGAGTACTTAAACATGTGTGCCCAATTTATTTCACTTAAGAGTATGGTCTCAAAATGCATCCATTTACTTAGAAATGTCTCAAGTTTATCATTCTTTACAGCAGAGTAGTCCTCTATTATACAAAAAACTCCAACATTTTCTTTATCCATTAATCTGTTGACATGAATTTGGACTGTTTCTAATATTTAGCAATTACAAATTGTGCTGTTATAAACATGGGTGTGCATATATTGCTGTGGTATGATGCTTTTAATTATTTTTAGAAGATACCAAGAAGGAGAACAGTTGGATCAAATGGAACCTCTAGTTTTAGTTTTTTGAGAAACCTCTGCACTGATTTCCATAGTGGTTGCACCAGTCTACACTCTCACCAACAGTGAAGAAGGATTCCTTTTTCCCCCGACAGCCTTGCCAGCATTTGTTAATGGTTGATTTCTTTAGAGCAGCCATTCTTTCTGGAGTGAGGTGAAATCTCAGCACTGTTTTCATTTGCATCTCTCAAATGACCAGTGATGTTGAACATTTTTTCATATGTTTATTTGCTGTTTCTACTTTTTTATCTGAGAAGTATCTGTTCATTTCAGATGCCGATTTTTGCATTCTGTCTTTAAATTAGGGGGGAGGTCTAGTCTTTTTGAGTTATTTATAGATTCGAGTCCTTTGTCTGAGGAACAGCTGGCAAAATTTTTTTCCCACTATGTGAGTTGTGTCTTCACTCTGTTGGTGCTTTTTTTTGCTGTGCAAAAGTTTTTTTAATAAGATGAGACCCTAGTTGTTGATTCTTTGAAGTCTTTCCCATGCAATCAGGATTTTGTTCATAAAATCTTGGCCTACACCTGTCTTCAAGAGTTCTACCTATTCTATTTTCCAGCAGATTTAGTGTGTTTTTTTCCTTAAATTCCTTTATTGGTACATTTTAGGTAAACAATACATTTTCATTATCATTGGGTGCATGTATCTGTACATGATGTATCTTGGTTCTTATTTTTTACCCCATTACCTGTGCGCTCTTCACCCCCTCAACCGTTTCATATTTACATAGACTTTGTTTCCACTTTTTTTATTTTCTCATAATTTTTCCTTTCCCTCTTTCCTTTCCCCTTCCCCACCTACCACCCCTACCCCTTTGGACCTTTTCTTCCTATTTCAAACTATCAATTATTAATTTTAATCATTTTAATTCTTATTTACACTTTCAGTTTCCCACACTACAGCAACTATTCGATATTTACACATGTGTGTCCTATTTACTTCACTTGTGAACATGGCCTAAATATACATCCATTTAGGTATGAAGTTTCTAGTTTCTCATTCTTTATGGCTGAGTAGTATGCCATTTTATTAAAAGAAAAACAACACATCCTCTTTATCCAGTGTCCAGCTGATGGGCACTTGGGCTGTTTCCAAGCTTCAGCTATTGCAAACTGTACTGCTATAAACATGGGCGCACATATATCGCTGTGGTATGATTCTTTTAATTTTGGGGGGACGGTAACCAGCAAGGGAAAAGCTGGGTCAAATGGGACCTGTAGCCCTAGATCTCTGAGGGATCTCCATACTGATTTCCACAGTGGTTGCACAACTATGCACTCCCACCAACAATGGAAAAGGGTTCTTTTCTCCCCACAGCCAAGCCAGAATTGGTTATAGGTTAATATCTTCCCTCCGGGTGCTGGGACCAGCTCACCCTCTTTGCCCTAGGAGCCTGGGATGGAGGCGGGGAGCTTTCTTCCTGGTGCTGGGACTGAAGGTTGATTTCTTGATAGCAGCCATTCTTCTTTGGTGAGGTGGAATCTCGGTGTTGTTTTCATCTGCATTTCTCGAATAACCAGAGATGTGGAACATTTTTCATGTATTTATTTAATGCTTTTAATTCTTTGAGAAATGTCTGTTCATTTCATATGCCCATTTTTGAATTGGGTTTTTGAATTTAAGGGGTCTGATTTTTTTCAGTTCTTTATATATTCTAGATAGTAGTCCTTTTTCTAAGGTACAGATGCTAAAATTTTTTTCCTACATTGTAGGTTGTCTCTTCACTCTGTTGGTGGTTTCTCTTGCAGTGCAGAAGCTTTTTAAGAAGATGAGATCCCAGTTGTTGATTCTTTGTGCTAGTTCCCATGCTACTGAGGTTTTGTTCATAAAGTCTTTTCCAATGCCAATGTCTTCAATTGTTCTACCTAACTTATCTTCCAGCAAGTTTACAGTTTCTGTCTTAATATTTAGATCTTTAATCCACTTCTATCTTAGTTTAGTGCATGGTGATAGGTATAGGTCTAGTTTTAATCTTTGGCATGTTGAAATCCAGTTTTTCCAACACCATTTATTAAATAAGCTATCTTTCCTCCAATGATGCTGGTTGGCTCCTTTGTCAAAGATGAGGTGGCTGAGTATGCCTGGAGTAGTTTCTGCATTTTCTAATCTATTCCACTGATCCTTGGGTCTGTTTCATTGCCAGTACCATGCTGTTTTTATAACAGTTCCTTTGTAGTATAGTTTCAAGTTGGGGATTGTGATAGCCCCTGACATGTGTCTGTTGCCTAGAATTGCCTTTGGTATTCTAGGTCTCTTCTGGTTCCAAATGAATTTTTGGATTGTTTTCTCTAGTTCTGTGAAATATGTTGTTGGAATTTTAATCAGTATTGCATTAAATCTATATAGTAGTTTTGGAAGTATGGCCATTTTCACTATATTTGTTCTTCCTACCCAGGAACAAGGGATGTATTTGCATTTTCTTATATCCTCTTCCATATCCTTTCTTAGAGTGCTGTAGTTTTCAGTAGGGAAGTATTTTGCTTCCTTTTTCAGATTGATTCCTAAATATTTCATTTTTTTGGATGCTACTGTAAAAGTAATTGTTTCCCTAATTTCTCTCTCAGTGAGTCTGTTATTTGTGTATAAGAAGGCTACTGTTTTATGAGTGTTGACCTTATATCCAGCTACTCTACTGAATCTGTCAGTTAAGTCTAGAAGTCTTTTGGCAGAATTTTTTGGATCTTTGATGTAAAGTATCATATCATCAGAAAATAATAACAGTTTAACTTCTTCTTTTCCTACCTTTATTCCTTTTATTTCTTTCTCTTTTCTATTTGCTGTGGCTAATATTTCCAGAACTATATTGAACAGGAGTGGTGGTAGTGGGCATCCTTGTCTTGTTCCTGATCTTAGTGTGAAAGTTTTCAGTTTTTGACCATTTAGTATGATGTTGACTGTTGGTTTTTCATTGATAGCCTTAATCAGGTTAAGATAAAGACCTTCTACTCTAATTTTCTGTGGGGATTTATCATGAATGGGTGGTGGATTCTGTAGAATGCCTTTTCTGCATCTATTGAGATGATCATATGGTTTTTGTCCTTGACTATGTTAATATAGTGTATTACATTTGTTGATGTAGGTATGTTGAAACATCCTTGCATCATCCCTGGGATAAATCTGACTTGGTCAGGGTATATAATCTTCTTGATGACCCTCTGTATTCTGTTTGCCAATATCTTGTCGAGGAATTTTGCATCTGTGTTCATTAGTGAGATTCTCCTGTAGTTCTCTTTTTGGGTTGTGTCTTTCCCTGGTTTTGGAATCAAAGTAACACTTTCAGGAATGAATTTGGAAGCCTTGCTTTCCTTTCAATTTCCTTGATGAATTTAAAGTGTAATGGTGATAGTTCTTCTTTAAATGTCTTGTAGAATTCAGCAGTGAAGCCATCAGGACCTGGACTTTTCTTTGTTGGTAATTTTTTTTATTACATTTCCAATTTCACTCATTGTAATTGGGGTGTTTAGAATTTCTTTATTGTACTCATTTAACTTTGGCAATTAATGTGTATCTAGGAATAATTCCATTTCTTGTGTGTTTTACATTTTATTAGAGTACAGGTTCTTGAAGTAGGTATTGATGATTCTCTGGATTTCTGCTGGGTCTGTTGTGACTTCACCTTTTTTGCTCTCAGTTGCATGGATTTGAGCCTTTTCTTTCCTTTTTTAATAAGGTTGGTTAAGGGTTTATGAATTTTATTTCTTCTTTCATAAAACCAAGTCTTTGATTCAATAATTTTCTGTATCATTCTTATAGTTTCCATTGCATTGATTTTGCTGTGATCCTTATAATTTCCTCTCTTGTATGAGCTTTGGGTTTGTTGTGCTCTTCTTTTTCTAGGAGCTTGTGGTTCTGCACAAGGTTATTTATTTGAGTTCTCTCTGTTTTCCTAATATGGGGATTCACTGCTATGAATTTTCCACACAAAAGTGCTTTCATTGTGTCCCATAGATTCCTGTATGTTGTACTGGAGTTATCATTTTCTTCTAGAAACTGTCTAATTTCTTCTTTAATTTCCTCTGTGACTCATTGGTTGTTCAGGAGGGTGTTATTCAATTTCCATGTGTTTGTGGGAATTTTGCAGTTTCTTATGCTATTGACCTCCAATTTTATTGCACTATGCTCTGATAATATACAGGGGGTAACTTCAGTTCTTTTACAATTACTTAGATATAGCCTATGGGCTAGGATGTGGTCTAGTTTGTAGAATGACCCGTGTACGGCCAAAAAGAATGTGTATTCTTATTTTGTGGGGTGGAACACTGTTTAAACATCTATTAAGTCCATTTGTTCAATTGCTTGGTTCAGTTCTAGAATTTCATTAATTTTTTGTCTAGATGATATGTCTATTTGAGATAGTGGGGTTTTGAGTTACCCCACTACAATTGTATTCATGTTTATTTGATTTTTCATGTCTATTAATATTTGTTTTGTACAGTTGTTGGCATTCATATTTGGTACATATATATTTAGGCTTCTCATCTCTTCCTCTGGGATTGTTCCCTTCACAAGGATGTAGTGACCATCTTTGTCTCTTTTAATTAGTTTTGGTTTGAAATCTACTTTGTCTTCAAATAAGATTGCTACGTCTGCTTTTTTCTGGGTTCCTGTCGCATGCAGAACTGTTTTCCATCCTTTAACTTTCAGTCTATGAATTTCCTTTTGAGTTAGGTGTGTTTCTTGTATACAGCATATTGCTGGGTTTTGCTTCTTAATCCATTCTGTCAGTCTATTTCTTTTGATTGGTGAATTGAGGGCATTAACATTGATAGTTATACTTGATAGATATTGATTCATCCTTGTCATGATATTTTACTATTGTTGGCTCTTTTACTTCTTATGTTTTTCCCCCTTTCCCTTTAGTGTCTTACCTGGCCTGGTGGCTTCACTGTGTTTGTCCTCATAGAATTTAGAGCTTCATTGTCTTTTTGTAGGATATTGCTTAGAATTGTTTGGAGTGCTGTTTTGGTGTTCATGAAATTTCTCAGGTGTTCTTTCTCGTGGAAGTATCTAATTTCCCCATCAATTTTGAAAGATAATTTTGCAGGATACAAAATCTAGGTTGGAAGTTATTTTGTTTTAGGCTTGAAATACTTCTCTCCAGGCTCTCCTTGATTTGTGGGTTTCTGTTGAGAACTCTCCA
The DNA here is from genome assembly GCF_000247695.1 of Heterocephalus glaber. The sequence goes on from NW_004624902.1 coordinate 2,654,644, forward strand.
TGATTCTGATGGGCTTTCCTTTGTAGGTGATTTGTTTCTTTTCTCTAACTGCCTGTAGGATTTTGTTCTTCTGTTGGGTTTTTGGGATCTTGACTATGATATGTTTAGGTGCAGACTTTTTTTTATCATGACTAGTTGGGGTTCTACATGCCTCACTTTTCTGTATGTCCAATTCTCCACCTCTGTGTGCGAAGTTTTCTACAACTACTTCTCTGAACAGATTTTTTTATGTCTATTGTACACTCTCCTGTTTTTTCATGGACCCCTATCAGTCTTACGTTATTTTGCTTTACATCATATAGTAGCTGCTGGATTGATTTCTCATGACCCCGTACTATTTGGAAGAAATCTCTTTTTTCATGGTCCTTAACAGCAATTCTGTCTTCTACATCTGATATTCTATCTTCAGATTCCTTTAATCTTCTCTGCATGATTTCAATGGAGTTTTTAATCTCCTGTATATCTGTTTGAATCTGTTTCATGCATTCCATTTCTCTCTTATGTTGAGCAATCAAGGTTTCTATTTTTTTCTTATGCTGGGCATTCGTGGCTTCCAGCATATTTCTTAGCTCATCTGGTTTTTAGCTCTTTCTGTTCTAGAGCCTCTAATCATGTCTTTCACTCTGCTCACCATCTGTGTAGTTGTCTGGGAGATTATTTCTGTTTTGAAGTTTTCTAGAGCCTCATTCATCTGTTTTGTTACTTCCTGTGCTATCAGTTCAGGGTGTTCAGGTTGTTCATTATCAGACTTTTCCACCTCATTTCCTCCAGAATTTGCCTTTTGTGGGGTGGAAGTCTGTGTTTGTGCCTTACTTAAATGTCTTCTCATTTTTGTTATTGGTACTGTCCTTGGTTAAGTTCCTGGGTTGATACTTCAAAATTGCTTATTGTGAGTATCTTTGTTGCTTTTATTTAGAACTCTTCTGGAATGATTGCTTCTCAGATGTATCTTCACAATATAGCTGGTCTTATGTTTTGAGTCTCTCATGACTCTGAGGCTGTCTTATTTTCCTTATACCATGAACCAATCAAAACCTTAGGCCTTAATGCTACAATCATCAGCAGCATAGCATCAAGCTCAGCTTAAAAAATGACAATTTGTGGTTGTTATTAATCTATCACTTTTAACTGTGTGAATTAGATCAAAATCAAGGACCAACCCAACATATGTTTACAGTGAATAAACTCTTCAATATAGCAACTTTACCCTTCAGAATGGGGAGTTAAAAAGAGTTGAGGAGGGAGAGATCTGTAGGTCAGAGGATAGGGGAAGGTTCACAGTGAAGCCAGAGGACACAGGTGAGAGAAGGAAAGAGAAGAAAAGAAAAATAAAGAAGAAATACAAAGTAGGGCCAGAACAGCAACACAAAGGAAGATGAGGAACAATTTGGCAGAGCAAGGGAGCAAGGGAGAGAGAGAGAAAGAAAAAAGAGAAAATATAAAAATAAAATTTTTAAAAGAGTATAAAAAATAAAAATAAAAAATTAGAGCAAAAAAACAGTGGTAATTTTGAAAATAACAAATAAAAGATAAAAGTGAATGGACTCCTTCAGGATATGCCTCTGCTGTCACAATAGACAATGTGGGCAGTAGTGTACAGTTATAAGTCAATGAGTCTCAGTAAGCCAGTCACAGACACGTGAGATTCAGGCAGATTTCTGGCTGCAATTCCAATGTTGAGCTCCCTGTTCTCCTGCAGTGTTGAACTCTGCAGGGTTCTACTACAGGTTCCAGCTGCCTTTCCCCTGAAGATAGTCCAGGTTGCAATGGGAGGTGATGGTCCCTCCAACATACAAAGTACAGTGGTCTGGTGTGCTTTTATTGCTGAGATTCTCTTCACTTTTCCAGTGGGATTTAGTTTTCATCAGGGAGCCTGAGAGAGTCCCTCTCTCCATGTTCACTTCTGAAGTTGAGGAAAGCGGCCTTTATGTCCTCCTGTGCTTCTGTAGTGTGGAACCAGTAGCTTCACAGCTAAGAGGCCAGACAGGGGGCTGCCTCTGCAGGTGGCTGGTGGTCATGCCCAGGAGGTCCACACCAGCTCCTGGTCACAAGTGGGCGTGACCAGATCCTGGTCACATGTGGGCATGGCCTGCTGGATAGAGCTGCATTCAGTCAGCCTGGAACGCTCTGCCCGTGCTGCTCCCCTGGCAGCTGGTGGCTATGCCTCCAACTATTCAATATTTACACAAGTGTGTCCTATTTATTTCACTTAAGAGAATGGTCTCAATATGCATCCATTTAGCTCTAAATGTCTCTAGTTTCTCATTCTTTATGGCTGAGTATTACTCCATTTTATAAAAAACCCCCACATCTTCTTTATCCATTTTCCAGTTGATGGGCACTTGGGCTGTTTTCAAGCTTTAGCTACTACAAACTGTGCCACTATAAACATGAGTGCACATATGTCCTTGTGGTATGATTCTTTCAAATCTTTTTGGAATTAAAAGCCATTCACAGCAGGGGAATGGCTTGGTCAAATAGGACCTCTATTCCTAGTTCTTTGAGGTATCTCCTTACTGATTTCCACAGTGCTTGCAACAGTCTTCACTCTCACCAACAAAGGAGAAGGATTCCTTTCTCCCCACACACCAGCCAGCATTTGTTATTGCTTGATTTCTTGATAGCAGCTATTCTTTCTGGGGTGGGGTGGAATCTCAGGGTTGTTTTCATTGGCATTTCTCAAATGACCAGTGATGGTGAACATTTTTTGATGTTTATTTTCTGCTTTTATTTCTTGGTCTGAGAAATGACTGTTCATTTCAGAAACCCATTTTGAATTGGGTCTTTAAATTTGGATGGTCTATTTTTTTTCAATTCTTTATATATTCCAGATAGTAGTCCTTTGTCTGAGGTACAGCTGCTAAAAATTTTTTCCTACATTGTAGGTTGTCTGTTAGCTCTGTTGGTTGTTTCACTTGCAATGTAGAAACTTTTTAATAAGATGAGATCCCAGTTGTTAATTCTTTGTGCTAGTTCCCATGCTACTGAGGTTTGGTCATAAAGTCTTTTCCTATGTCAATGTCTTCAAGAGTTCTACCTAACTTATCTTTCAGCAAGATTAGTGTTTCTGTTTTAATATCTAGATCTTCAATCCACTTTGATCTTACTTTAGTGCATGGTGATAGATATGGGTCTAGTTTTAATCTTTGGCAGGTTGAAATCCAGTTTTTCCAACACCATTTATTAAATAGGCTATCTTTCCTCAAATGAGAGTGGTTGGCTCCTTTTTCAAATATGAGGTGGCTGAGTATGTCTGGAGCTGTTTCTGCATCTTCTAATCTATTTCACTGATCCTTGGGTCTGTTTCATTGCCAGTACCATGGTGTTTTATCACAGTAGATTTGTAGTATAGTTTCAAGTTGGGGATTGTGATACCCCCTGCTATGTCTCTGTTGCCTAGAATTGCTTTTGCTATTCTAGGTCTCTTCTGGTTCCAAATGAATTTTTGGATTGTTTTTTCTAGTTCTGTGAAATATGTTGTTGCAATTTCAATTGGCATTGTATTAAATCTATATAGTAGTTTTGGAAGTATGGCTATTTTCACTATATTGGTTCTTCCTACCCAGGAGCAAGGGATGTATTTGCATTTTATTATATCATCTTCAATCTCTTTTTTCAGAGTGCTGTGGTTTTCTGTGTAGAGGTCTTTTGCTTTCTTTGTTAGATTGATTCCTAGATATTTCATTTTTTTGGATGCTATTGTCAAAGGAATCGTTTCTCTAATTTCTCTCTTAGTGAGTCTGTTATTTCTATACAAGAAGGCTATTTTTTTTTGTATCCAGCTACTCTACTGAATCTGTCAATTAAGTCTCTAAGTCTTTCATCCAAGTTTTTTGGTTCTTCTATGTAAAGTATCATATCATCAGAAAATAATGACAGTTTAACTTGTTCCTTTCCTATCTTTATTCTTTTTATTTCTTTCTCTTGTCTATTTGTTGTGGCTAATGTTTACAGAACTGCATTGAACAGAAGTGGTGATGGGGGCATCCTTGTCTTGTTCCTTATTTTAGCATGAAAGTTTTCAGTTTTTGACCATTTAGTATGATGTTGGCTGTTAGTTTTTCCTAGGTAGCCTTAATCCAATTGAGATAAAGACCTTCTATTCCAAGTTTCTATAGGGTTTTTATCATGAATGAGTGTTGGATTTTGTCAAATGCTTTTTCTGCATTTATTGAGATGATCATATGTTTTTTGTCCTTGACTCTGTTAATATAGTGCATTACATTTATTGATTTATGTATGGTGAACCATCCCTGCATCCCTGGTATAAATCCAACTTTGTCAGGGTGTATGATCTTCTTGATGACCCTCTGTATTGTGTTTGCCAGTATCTTGTTGAAGATTTTTGCATCTATGTTCATTAGGGAGATTGACCTGTAGTTCTCTTTTTCCATTGGGTCTTTCCCTGATTTTGGAATCAAAGTAACACTTGCTTCCAGAAATGAATTTGGTAGTATTCTTTCCCTTTCAATTTCATTGATGAGTTTACAAATAATGGTGATAGTTCTTCTTTAGATATCTTGCAGAATTCAGCAGTGAAGCCATCAGGAGCTGGCATTTTCATTGTTGATAAATGTTTAATTACATTTTCAATTTCACTCATTGTAATTGGGGTGTTTAGAATTTCCATATTGTCTTCATTTAACTTAGGTGATTTGTATGTAGGTAGGAATCTTTCCCTTTCTTCAGTGTTTTCCATTTTATTAGAGTACAGTTCTTTGAAGTAGATATTGATGAACCTCTGCATTTCTGCTGGGTCTGTAGTGACTTATCATTTTGTGTCCCTAATTGCATGGATTTGAGACTTTTCTTTCCTTTTTTTATAAGGTTGGCTAAATGTTTATTGATTTTATTTATTCTTTGAAAAAAACAACTCTTTGATTCATTGATTTTTTTGTATAATCAGTAGTCTCCCTTGCATTGATTTCTATTCTGATCTTTATAATTTCATCTCTCATCTGAGTTTTGGTTTTGTCATGCTCTTCTTTTTCTAGGAGCTTGAAGTTCACCATTAGGTGATTTATTTGAGCTCTCTCTATTTTCCTAATAGGGGCATTCACTGCTATGAATTTCCCACATAGACCTGCTTTCATTGTGTCCCATAGATTCCTGTATGTTGTACTGGCATTATCATTTACTTCTAGAAACTGTCTAATTTCTTCTTTAATTTTCTCTGTGACCCATTAGTTGTTCAGGATGGTGTTATTAAATTTCTATGTGTCTGTGGGTGTTTTGCAGTTTCTTATGCTATTGATCTCCAATTTTATTGCACTATAGTATGATAATATACAGAGCATAACTTCAATTCTTTTACCTTTACTTAAACATGTTCTATGAGATAGTATGTGGTCTATTTTGGAGAATGACCTGTGTGCAGCCAAAAAGAATATGTATTCTGATTTTGTGGTGTGAACACTCTGTAAACGTCCATTAAACCCATTTGTCAATAGCTTGGTTCAGTTCCAGAATTTCCTTGTTAACTTTTTGTATAGATAATCTGTCTATTTGTGATAGTGGGGTATTGAGTTCCCCCAGTACAATTTTATTAGTGCTTATTTGGTTTTTCATGCCCATTAATATTTGCTTTGTATAGTTGGGGGCATAAGTATTTGGTGCATATATATTTTTGATTGTCATGTCTTCCTCTTGGTTTGTTCCCTTCACAAGGATGCAGTGACCATCCTTGTCTCTCTTAATTAGTTTAGGTTTGAAATCTACTTTTCTGCAAATAAGATTGTTACCCCTGCTTTTTTCCAGGCTCCTGTCACATGCGGAAGTGTTTTCCATCCATGTACTTTCAGCCTATGAGTTTTTTTGAGTTAGGTGTGTTTCTTGTGTACAGCATATTGTTGTATTTTGCTTCATAATACATTCTGGCAGTCCATTTCTTTTGATTGGTGAATTGAGGCCAATTACATTGATGGTTATAATTGATAGATATTGACACATCCTTGTCATGATATTTTACTCTTGTTGGGTCTTTTTTAATTTTTCCCCCTTTCCCTTTAGTTTCTTTCCTTGCTTGGTGACTTCCCTCTGTTGGACCTCATGGAGTTGTGACCTTCATTGTCTCTTTCTAGGACATTGTTTAGAAGTGTTTTGAGTGCTGGTTTGGGGTTTATGAAATTTATCAGGTGTTGTTTGTCATGGAAGTATCTAATTTCTCTATTGATTTTAAAAGATCATTTTGCTGGATACAAAATCTAGGATGGAAATTATTTTCTTGTAGGACTTGAAATACTTCACTCCAGGCTCTCCTTGACTTGAAGGTTTGTGTTGCGACATCTGATGTGATTCTGAGGGGCTTTCCTTTTCAGGTGATTTGTTTCTTTTCTCTAAGTGCTTGTTGGATTATGTTCTTCTGCTGGCTTTCTGGGATCTTGACTATTATATGTCTAAGTGCAGGTTTTTTTTTTTTAATCATGGCTAGTTGGAGTTCTATATGCCTCATTTATCTGTATGTCCAATTCTCTTTCTCTGTCTGGGAAGTTCTCCACTATACTTCTGTGAACAGTATTTTTTATGTCTATAGTACTTTCTCCTGCTTTTTTGTGGACTCCTATGAGTCTCATGTTATTCTTCTTTGCATCATCTAGCAGCTGTTGGATTGATTTCTCATGGTCCCTTACTATTTTTAAGAAATCTCTGTTTTCATTGTCACTAACCGCAATCCTGTTTTCTATATCTGATAGTCTATCTTTGCATTCATTTAATTTGCTGTGAATACTTTCAATGGAGTTCTTAATCTTCTGTTTAATAGCTGTTTCAATCTGTTTCATGGGTTCCATTTCTTTCTTATGTTGGGCAATCATGGTTTCCATTCCTTTCTTATGGTGGGCATTCATGGCTTCTTGCATGGTTTTCAGAGCATCTTCCTTTTTATTTGTTTCTGTTCTAGACCCTCTAATCATGTCTTGCACTCTGCTCACCATCTCTGTAGTTATCTGGGAAATTATTTTTGTTTTGAATATTTCTAGAGCCTCATTCATCTGTTTTGTTACTTCCTGTGCTATCAGGGTGTCCAGGTGGTTCATTATCAGACTTTTCCACCTCGTTTCCTCCAGAATTTTCCTTTTGTGGTGTGGAAGTCTGAGTTTGTGCCTTGCTTAAATGACTTCTCATTTTTTTTTGGCACTGTCCTTGGTTTAATTCCTGGGTTGATACTTCAAAATTGCTTATTGTGAGTATCTTTGTTGTTTGTATTTAGAACTCTTATGGAATGATTGCTTTTCAGATGTATCTTCCAGATATGTATCTGTATGTATCTTTATGTTTTGAGTCTCTAATGACTCTGAGGCTGTCTCACTTTTCCTATATCAGGAAGGCAATCACAACACCTTAGCCCTTAATGCTACATTCAGCAGTACCATAGCATCAAGCACATCTTAGAAAATGACAATTTGTGATAGTTATTAATCTATCACCTTCACCTTGTGAATGAAATCAAAATCAAGCACCAGCTCAATGTGTGTTTATAGTGAATAAACTCTTCAATATAGCAAGTTTACCCTTCAGGATTGGGAGTTAGAAGGAGTTGGGAAGGGAGGGATAGATAGGTAGAAGGATAGGGAAAGGTTAGAAGTGAGGTCAGAGGACACAGGAAGATCATGCAAACTCTAAGAAACTGTTGAAGACTAGAGGAAAAAGCAGAATGAAAGAACAAAGCAAGAACAGAGCAACCTCATAGCAATAGGGAAGCTAGAAACTGCATTTACTTTCCTTTATAACTAAAGATAATTGAGAGAAGGAAGAAGAGAAGAACAGAAAAATAAAGAATAAATCTGAATTAAGTCCAGATCAGGAACAAAAAGGGAGCTGAGGAACAATGTGGGGCCATGAAAGAATGTGTGAGAGAGAGCGACAGAAAGAAAAGGGGAAAAAAGAAAAAAAAGAAGAGAAAAAAATTGAAAAGGGTAGCAAAAACATTAAAAATTAAAAATAAGAGAAAAAAATTTCCTGCAAATAACAAAAAGTAAAAATAAAGGACCTCCTTCATGGTGTGTCTCTGATGTCACAATCGACAACGTGGACAGCCATGTGCAGATATAAGTCAATGAGTCTCAACAAGTCAGTAGCAGACCTGTGAGATTCAGGCAGATTTCTCACTGCAAGTCCCAAGTTGAGCTCCCTGTCCTCCTGCAGCATTGAACTGTGCAAGTTTCCACTGCAGGTTCAAGCTTCCCCTCCCCTGAATATAGTCCAGGTTCTGATGGGAGGTGATGATTCTTCCAACTTACCAAGTACGGTGGTCTGCTGTGCCTTTATCGCAGAGATTCTCTTCACTTTTACAGTGGGCTTCTTTTGGAGCTCAGGACAATGACCTTTATGACTCCCTGTGCCTCTAGTGTGGAACCAGGTAGCAGTGCATCCAAGAGGCCAGAGGAGAGGGGGGTGCTGCAGGTACCTGGTAGGCTAAGCTGGTTGCTATGGTGGGGCATGGGGTAGAGTTGGGGCTCCACACCCCTGGGCTTCTCACCATGCACCACCTCATTACTGAGGGCGGGCAGTATCAGTAATTTTAGACACTCCTTAAAGTTTATAAGCCATCTCTTTCTCTTCTTTTGTAAATTGGTGATGTTCTCTGCTCATGGATCTTAAGAGTTTAGTGATTATTCTTAATATTCAAAAGAGCACTTTGTGTATTAAGATTATAATGCTTTTGGAAATATTGAAAAATGTTTAAAATATTTATATTATTATTTAAAAATTATTTTTATTGGTACATTTTAGGTGTACAATATAATGACAGTCATCACTGAAAATTTGCACCTTTACCTAATCTCTCTTGGTTCTTATATTTTCCCCATTACTATGCCCTCACTTCAACCCCTCCACCCTTCCCTATTTACAAAGATTTTGTTTCCATTTTTTCATTTTCTCATATTAATTCCATTCCCTTTTTTCCTTTCCCCTACCGCTCCAACTTCCTCTTCCCCCTTGCCCCTTTTCTTCCTATTTCACATTATCTATTATACCTTTCAGTCCTTATTTACACTTGCAATTTCTCACACTATAGAAACTATTCGGTATTTACATATGTGTGTCCTATTTATTTCACTTAAGAATATCACCTCAATGTGCATCCATTTAGCTAAAAATGTCTCTAATGTCTCATTTTTTGTGGCTGAGTAGTACTCCATTGTATTAAAAACCCACATTTTCTTTATCCAGTCTCTAGTTGATGGGCAGTTGGGCTGATTCCAAGTTTTAGCTATTGCAAATGGTGCTGGTATGAACACGGGTGCCCATATATCACTGTGGTATGATTTTTTTAATTCTTTGTGGAATATACCCAGCAAGGGAATAGCTGGGCCAAATGGGACTTCCAGTCCTAGTTCTTTGAGGTATATCCATACTTATTTCCCCAGTGTTTGTACCAGTCTACACTCCCACCAGCAGTGGAGCAGGGTTCCTCTTTCCCCACAGCCACACCAGCAATTGTTATACGTCAATTTCATGATAGCAGCTATTCTTTCTGAGGTGAGGTGGAATCTCAGTGTTGTTTTCATTTGCATCTCTCGAATGACCATTGATGTTGAACATTTTTTCATATGTTTATTTGCTATTTCTAATTCTTTGTCTGAGAAATGTCTGTTCATTTCAGATTCCAATTTTTGCATTGGGTCTTTAAATTTGGGAGGTCTGATTATTTAAAGTTCTGAATATATATGCTAGAAAATAGACCTTTGTCTGAGGAATAGCAGGTGAAAAATTTTTGCCACATTGTGGGTTGTCTCTTCACTCTGTTGGTGGTTTCTCTTGCTGAGCAGAAGTATTTTAATAAGAAGAGATCCCACTTGTTGATTGCTTGTGCTACTTCACAGGTAACTGAAATTTTGTTCATAAAACCTTTTCCTACACCAATGTCTTCAAGAATTCTCCATAACCTCTGTTCCAACCTGTTTGGCATTTCTGTTTTAATATCTAGATCTCTAATCCATTTCAATTTTAGTTTAGTGCATGGTGAAAGATATAGATCTAGTTTTAATCGTTGACAAGTTAAAACCCAATTTTTCCAGCACCATTTATTAAAGAAGCTACGTTTCTTCCAGTGAATGTGTTTGGCACCTTTGTCGAACATGAGGTGTCTGAGTGCATCTGGAGTTTTTTCTGCATCTTCTAATCTGTTCTACTGTTCCACAGGTCTGTTTCTTTTCCAGTACCATGCTTTTTTGATCAGAGTAGCTTTGTAGTATACTTTCAAATTGGGGGTTGTGATACCCCCTGCCATGTCTCTGTTGCCTAGAATTGCTTTTGTTATTCTAGGTCTCTTTTTGTTTCAAATGAATTTTTGGATTGTTTTCTCAAGGTCTGTGAAGTATGCTCCTGGAATTTCAATTGGTATTGTGTTGAATTTATATGGCAGTTTTGGAAGTATGGCCATTTTCACTATGTTGATTCTTCGTACCCAGGAGCAAGGGCTGCCTTTCCATTTTGTGATATTCTCTTCAATCTCTCTTTTCAGAGTGCTATAGTTTTCAAAGAAGAGGTCTTTGATTTATTCTGTTAGGTTGATTCCTAGACATTTCAGTTTTTTGGATGCTATTGTGCAAGGAATTGTTTGCCCTATATTTCTCTCTCAGTGAGTCTTTTGTTCATGTAGAGGAAAGCTATGGATTTTTGTGTGTTGACCTTGTATCTAGCTACTTTACTGAATTTGGTTATTAAGTCTAGAAGACTTTTGGTGGAATTCTTGGGGTCTTCTGTATAGAGTATCATGTCATCTGCAAATAATGACAATTTGACTTCTTCATTTCCTATCTTTATTCATTTTATTTCTTTCTCTTGTCTAATTGCCATGGCTAATGTTTCCAAAACTATATTGAACAAGAGTGGTGATAGTGGACATCCTTGTCTTGTTCCTGATTCTAGTGTGAAGGATTTCACTTTTTGATCATTTAATATGGAATTGGGTGTTGGCTTTTCATAGATAGCTTTTATCAGATTGAGATAGACTGTCTTTTCCAATTTTTTGTAGGGTTTTTATCATAAATGCATGTTGGAGTTTTTCAAATGCTTTTCTGCATCTATTGAGATGATCATATGGTTTTTGTCCTTGACTCTATTGATATAGTATATTACATTTATTGATTTTCATGTTGAACCATCCCTGCATCCCTGGGATGAATCTCACTTGGTCAGGGTGTATGATCTTCTTGATGACCTTCTGTATTCTATTTGCAAGTATCTTATTTGGGATTTTTGCATCTGTGTTCATTAGTGAGATTGGCCTATAGTTCTCTTTTTCAGTTGGATCTTTCTCTGCTTTGGGGATCAAGGTGATGCTTGCTTCCAGAATACACTTGCTTATAGAACACACCTAAACCTGTTGTGTGGGAACCAGATGAGTGACTGCTGCATCTTGCAGAAAGCCTCAGACTGCCTTTATCTCAGAAATGGAGCCAGAAAGGAAAATCCCAGCAACCATGGGAGAGCCTGAAACACCCTCAATTCCAAGCCAGCCTTTTGTGAAGCTCAGAAGAAGTATGCTACCCCCAGATTTGCAGAAGAAAGAAGTCCATGCCAAGCACAGAGCTACCGTGCCCTTTACCGTCCCTGAGGGACTGACTAACTGCATCTCTCCAGGGCTGGTGACTGTCATCACTGCCCACACTGGCAAAGAGGTCAGGTGTGGACCCCACAAGGAGAAGCTGCAGAAGGCCCAGCAGCTGTGTGGAAACTGGAGGCTGCAGGCAATCAAGCAACAAGGAACTGAAGAAGAACGTTTAAACCGATTGGATTTCACAAATGCCTTTCAAATCATGTCTTCAGAAGGTCAAGTTGGATCTGGGGGCCAGGCTGCTGCTGAGAGCTCACAGCCCACCCTTGGCCTGTTTCCCTTTTGAAAATAGATGATCCCAGAAGCTTTTCAACTTTCCCCTACATCTTCCATCAGACAGCTCACTGCTGCAGACCTCATGAAACAGATGGAGAAAGTAAAACATTGTCAGAGAAAGGCTTACGGAGGCCTTGAGGGCAGACAGCCTGGCTAGGGAGGCAGAGGGGACAAGTGGCCAGGAGGAAAGAGATGAAACCTAGTTGGAAATAGGAGTAGGAGCTGCTAGAGACTCCCAGATGTGAGGCTGCTGGAGAGATGGGGTTCACTAGAGTTTCTAGTGTAGTTGTTTGTCTTTTAATTCTAGTTCTAAACTGCCCAAGGACCCTGCTACACCCAAAGTTTTACTATTAAACATTTTAAGAAGCAGAAAGTAGGTGGTTTTATGAGATTAAATTTCATGTGGGAAGGAGTCCTTGTAATTGTTCAATTTTAGCGTATGATTATATTTTTATCTATTTTTAAAATCTATTGTTAAAAAAAATAAAAAAGTTTTTCCTTATCCAGAAACATTTTAATCTCTTTGAAAACAAAGCAAAACAAACAAACAAACAAATTGAAAATTACTTTTCTCCTTTTCACAATTGTGGACATTTTAACCATAATTTAGTTATGGCTACAAAACACCAGAAGATTTTTTTAATGTATCTTCTCTATGGTATTTAAAAAAATTTTGTGCCCCTCTAGTTTTTAATTAGCAGAAATGTCCCACCAAAAAGAAGCTATTGTATTTAAGCCACATCACCAAAACAAACAAAACAACCAAACAAAAAACATAAAAAAACAGAGCTTAATACCCTTTTATTGATGTGTCTTACAGATTGACATGACCAAAGTCATACATTTTCATTTAATTTACAATTCCCTTTTTCACAATATGCACCAATTGAGTATATGCTCTGAGAGCCATAAAATGTACCAAACATCAATTTTTTCAAAAGAATGCATAAAAATATTTTAAAGATTTTTTTGTTCAGGAGATCCTGAGTCGCAGAGAAGAAGCCAAATCACCCCACTGCAGACAGGCAGGCCTGCCCATGCCCTACCGAGGTCCTGAGTAGTGTGGAAGACACCGAATCACCCCGCTGCAGACAGGCAGCCACCTGGTTCCACACTACAAAGATGCAGAGGACACCAGACCACCAGACCAAGGTACTGAGTCCCACTGTTCCCGGCCCAGAGGTAAGGGCGTCTGAGCCGTCGTCCCTCTGCTCCTGGTCCAGAGGAAGGGGCTTCCTGGTCACTATCACTCCGGCTGCTTAAAGGCCAGAGGAAAAGGCTTTTGGGAAACCTTCTGTCCCTCTGCTCCTGGCCCAGAGGAAGGGGCTTCCAGGCCGCCAACCCTCCCGCTGCTCCAAGCCCACAGGAAAGGGCTTTTGGGTCACCATCCCTACCGCTGATCACAGCCCCTGTCCCACCTCACCCAGCTCAGAGGAGATAGTCAGTGCAGGCACTAACAGCCCCCTGGCCCAGTCGAAATGAGAAAACACATAAATAAGTCTCAAAACCAGACTTCCATATCACCTACAGCAACCCCAAAGGGAAATGAGATGGAACCCTCTGATACTCAACCACCTGGACCCACTGGACTGGCAACAAAAGGGGATCTGGAAAAAATGAAATCAGAAATAATTTCTCAGAT
>NW_004624902.1:2673226-2695040 GCF_000247695.1 Heterocephalus glaber
AGGGAAAGGAAAAATGATGAGAAATGGAAAAAATGGAAATAAAGTCTTTGTAAATAGGGAAGGGTGGAGGGCGTGAAGGGATGGCTAGGAATGGGGAAAAAATGAGAACCAAGATGCATTTTATAATGGTACAATTCCCAATGAGAAATGTAATTGTGTTGTATACCTACAATGTACCAATAAAAGAATTTAATCCAAAAAAAAAAGATTTTTTTGTTTAAAAGGTGAAAGAAATATAAAGAAACCGATTCGCTCCCTTTCTTCATGCATCCGTAATCTAAACCGAAACAAATGTTAACAGCAAGAACAAACTACTGCTGCAAGTTTTTATAAGTCCATTTTCTCTGTACATACAAACTGCTCACTACTGAAGGGGAAAAAATAATATAATCCATGGTGTCTGCTGATTCAAAGGGGAGAAAAAAGGCTGTTATTAGTATCCAAAAACTGGTATATGTATGTTCTGCTTTTATAATGTATATTACTTTCTTTCTTCTGTTTTTCATATCCAAAACTTCTAAATGCTATTTTAGGGACATAGCAGATTAGATTCCAGCACTTGGTGAACAGAATTCACAAGCTTTGACAAAACTCTGTCATCTTCAGGGTGTGATTTTGTTTATATACACTGGTATGTATGTATGTTTTTTAGATTTGGCTGTAGTGGACTAGCCATGGTTCAAATGGTACTATAGCATTACATAGGTCAGGGACAGTCATTTTGGCTATGTACACATTCATGCTCAGTCCATGGCTTCCAAGTAGTAGAGCTATTTCTGAAGGTCTAATACACAAACTGAACCATCTGATGCACTGGCTCCAACTTTGTGTCCTACTGCATTCCAGAAAACTTCAAAATTTCCACCTGTTCCCCTATAACTGTGAACTAGAGCACCTGTCTGTGTATTTCAGATGTGCACATATTTGTCAAAAGAACCACTTGCCAGATACCTGCTGTTGGGACTGAACGATACACTGTACACAGGCTCTTGGCATTTTGTTAAAGTATGGATATAAATCCCTCGGTCTACATCCCATAACCGAACAGTAGAATCAAAGGATGCACTTGCTAACATAAGGTTGGCGTTTGGATTATTTGTCCCTGGTCCTGTTGTACTCCACTTAATAGTATAAATTTCTTTATTATGTGCTTGCAAATCATGGACACAATTGTCTTGTTTCATACTCTATATCTTCAAAGTCATGTCATGAGAACAGGAGGCCAGGAGATTGCCAGTTGGGTCACATTTGATAGCATTTACTTCATTCCTATGTCCCTGGAATGTTTTAATGGTCCATCTTGTTCTAATTTGCAGACATGAGACATGAATGCACATATCTGTACTACAAGAAGTGAAGGTATTATTGTTCTGCCAGTCAACATCTAATGCTGGTGCTGAATGAAAAGGAAACTGTTGCTTGGCTTCACCAGTATGTGCATCCCAAATAACTGAAGTCTTATCAACTCCAGCACTTAGGATGAAATTTCCTTTCTTCTTCCATTTTAATGCAAATATAAGGCCTTTATGCTGCCCTAAGGTGATTACCATCATTAGCCCATATTTTGGCAAATCTGTCATATGAACCAGTTGCTAGAAGCATACTTTCACTATTCCAATCTAGATATGTTACATCCTTGTTACTTGGAACATCTTGTCCTCCTTCTTGTATGCAATGTCTAAGTATTAACTGTGTGGAAACACTATTGCTATTTTCACTAAGATTCCATATTCTTGCTGTTGAGTGTCCCAGCCCTGATGCCAAGAGATCACTAATGGGGTTCCAGGCACAGATGAAAACTTCAGATGCATGGCCCCGTAACACAACTGCATTATTAGGAGGGATTTCAACATCCCCATCTACTTCCATCATATCAGTATGATTATTTGCTGTAGTATGTGCTCCATTCTCTTCCCCATTTGCTGTATTTCTTCAGTTTTTGCAGATTCTTGTTGGTTGGTTGCTGTGCAAGCTTACCTCTGTAAGCTTGTTGTCTTGTTTGTACTACATCAGGCATTATGGCATCTATCAGGGACAAGATTCTATGGGCCAACCATCAAACAAGGTACCATCGTCATTTATACTAACTTCTGCCTCTACATACTGTAGACCTTGTAGACCTTTCTGGATGATGGAGATTAATGTGGCAGGTGGGACAAGTGCACCATTTATATTAGACTGACTCATATGGCTTTCTATACCAAAAGTAAATGTTGAATGAGAAAATCCTGAGTCTTGCAAGTATCTATATACCAAGAAGTTGACCTCATCACTGCTTATACTCATCTTTATTCCCACTTAAACCATGAGGTCACAACATTGATGTGGGGATGTGCAACTGAATGAATATCCGGTAGGTACGGCCAATCACAAGCTGCTGTTGCTGGGCCTGGCGGCCTCCGACTGAGCTCCCCCTCCTGGGAACGGAGGCACGAGGAAACTCCCCTCCTTGCCTACACCATCGCCTTCAGCCACCCTCAAAATAATCCATCCGGGGGTGCGAAGCAATTATAATCACAGGAGCATGGGCACGGGGGATGGGCCGGCCGTTGGTGGGGGTGGGAAGGAGGCACAGCCCCCCCATGCTTAAAATATTGAGAATATTGTTTTCACTGAAGAAATTTAAAACTTTTGGATGTTGTTATATCAATAAATTTCCTATTGTATTTTTCTATTAAGTTCAGTAAATCGCCCCCGACCCTGAGAGCAAGGTAATATTAATATATTTTTTGACATAAAAATTGTTAAAGTGCTTAAATCTGTTGTGTTGAAGTATGATGTAAAGTTTTTAATTAGAATTTTCCAGAAATAATTTACATTTTGTTTTTAGAGAGTAACACCTGATTTTGGTATTCATTTATGATGTTATTTTTGTTCATGTATTTGATATTTATGTATCTTGGGTATAAAATGTGTGTCTGCTTTTATCTCCCTTTAAAATTATTTTAATTGTTGTAAATTTGCAGTGTGGCTTGGTATGCAGTACAGTAAATATTCTATCATTATCCCCCCAATTAATTACCTTTTTTTTCTGTTCTCCAAATTTATATTTTAATTAATTTTATTGGTAAATTTGACGTATACAATATAATGACATTCATCATTGGAAATTTGCATCTTTACATAATCTCTTTTGGTTCTTATTTTTTCCCCCTTCCCCTGCCCTCCCTTCAACCCCTCCACCCCTCCCTATCTACAAAGACTTGGTTTCCATTTTTCTTTTTCTCATATTAATTATATTCCTTTTTTATCTTTTTCCCTACCCCTCCCAATTCCCCTTCCCCCTTGCCCCTTTTCTTCCTCTTTCACATTATCTATTATACCTTCGAGTCCTTATTTACACTTTCAGTTTCTCATACTAGAGAAACTATTCAGTATTTACACATATGTGTGTCCTATTTATTTTACTTAAGAGTATCGCCTCAATGTGCATCCATTTAGCTATAAATGCCTCTAGATTCTCTTTCTTTATGGCTGAGTAACACTCCGTTTTATAAAAAAAAAAAATTTTGCTTTATCCAGTCTCCACTTGAGGCGCAATTGAGTTGCTTTCCAAGTAGTGCTGCTATGAACATGGGTCCACATATATCACTGTGGTATGATTCTATTAATTCTTTGGGGAAGATATCCAGCAGGGAAATAGCTAGGTCAAATGGGACTTCCACTCCTAGTTCTTTGAGGTATCTCCATACTGATTTCCACAGTGCTTGCACAAGTCTACACTCCCACCAGCAATGGAGCAGTGTTCCTCTTTCCCCATAGCCCCACCAGCATTTGTTATTGGTTGATTTCTTGATATCAGCCATTCTTTATGGGATGAGGTAGAATCTCAGCATTGTTTTCATCTACATCTCTCCAAGGACCAGTGCTGTTGAACATTTTTTCATGTTTATTTGCTATTTCTAGTTATTTGTCTGAGAAATGTCTGTTCATTTCAGATGCCCATTTTTGGATTGGGTCTTTAAATTTGAGAGGGCTGATTTTTTAAATTTCTTTATATATGTTAGATAGTAGACTTTTGCCAGAGGGACAGCCAGAGAAAAATTTTGCCACATGGTGGGTTGTCTCTTCACACTGTTGGTGGTTTCTTTTGCTGTGCAGAAGCTTTATAATAAGAAGAGGTCTCACTTGTTGATTGTCTGTGCTAGTTCACAAGCAAACTGAAGTTTTGTTCATAAAATCTTTTCCTATACCAAAGTCTTCCAGAGTTCTATTTAACCTGTGTTCCAGCTGATTCCGCATTTCTGTTTTAATGTTTAGATTTTTAATCCATTTTGATTTTGGTTTAGTGCATGGTGAGAGAGATAGGTCTAGTTTTAATCTTTGGCAAGTTGAAACCCGTTTTCCAGCATCATTTATTAAAGAGGCGATCTTTCTTCCAGTGAGGGTGTTTGGCTCCTTTGTTGAAGAAGAGATGGCTGATTGTGTCTGGACTTGTTTCTGTATCTTCTAATCTGTTCCACTGGTCCTCAGGTCTGTTTCTTTGCCAGTACCATGCTGTTTTGATCAGAGTAGCTTTGTAGTATAGCTTCAAGTTGGGGGTGGTGATACCCTCTACGTTGTCTTTATTGCCTATTATAGCTTTTGCTGTTCTAGTTCTCTTCTGATTACAAATGAATATTTAGATTGTTTTCTCAGGGTCTGTGAAGTACACTGTTGGAATTTCAAGTGAGATTACACTTCATCTATATAGCAGTTTTGGAAGTATGGCCATTTTCACTATGCTGATTCTTCCTACCCAGGAGCAAGGGCTGCCTTTCCATTTTGTGATATCCTCTTCAATCTCTCTTTTCAGAGTGCTATACTTTTCAGAGAAGAGGTCTTTAATTTTTTTGTTAGTTTGATTCCTAGGCATTTCAGTTTTTTGGACGCTGTTGTGCAAGGAATTATTTGCCCTATTTATCTCTCAGTGAGTCTGTTTTTCATGTACAGAAAAGCTGTTGATTTTTGTGTGTTGACCTTGTATCCAGCTACTTTACTAAATTTGGTTATTATGTCCAGAAGAATTTTGGTGGAGTTCTTGGGGTCTTCTATATAGAGTATCATGTCATCTGCAAATAATGACAATTTGACTTCATTTCCTATCTTTATTCCTTTTATTTCTTTCTCTTGTCTAATTGCCATGGTTAATGTTTCCAAAACTATATTGAACAGGAGTGATGATAGTCAACAAACTTGTCTTGTTCCTGATTTTAGTGGGAAGGCTTTCAGTTTTTGACCATTAGTATAATATTTGCTGGGTTTTTTTCATAGACAGCTTTTATTAGATTGAGGTAAAGACTGTCTATTCCAATTTTTTGTAGTGTTTTTAACATAAATGCCTGTTAGATTTGTCAAATGCTTTTTCTGCATCTATTCAGATGATCATACGGTTTTTGTCCTTGGCTCTATTGATATAGTGTATTGTATTGATTGATTTGCATATTTTGAACCATTCCTTCATCCCTGGAATTAATCCCACTTGTTCAGGGTGTATGAACTTCTTGATGATCTTGTGCATTCTATCTGTCAGTATCTTATTAAGGATTTTTCCATCTATGTTCATTAGTGAGATTGGCTTATATATAGTTCTCATTTTTTGTGGGGTCTTCCTCTGCTTTGGGGATCAAGGTGATGCTTGCTTCCAGGAATGAATTTGGGAATATTGCTTCCCTTTCAATTTTATTGAAGACTTTAAACTGTAGTGGCAGTTTTTTCTCTCTAAATGTCTTGTAGAATTCAGCAGTGAAACCATCAGGTCCTGGGTTTTTCTTAGTTGGTATGTTTTAATTACATGTTTAATTTCATTGATTGATAATGGGTCACTTAGAATTTTAGGTCATCTTTGCTCAACTGTGGTAATTAATACATATCTAGGAATCTATCCATTTCTTCTGTATTTTCCATCTTATTGGTGTATAGCTTCTATGATGATCCTCTGCATTCCTGCTGGGTCCATTGTGATTTCACCCTTTTCATTCGTAATTGCGTGAATTTGGGCCTTTTCTTCCTTTTATTGATAAGAGTAGCTAAGGGTTTTTCCATTTTGTTGACTCTTTCGAAGAACCTACTCTTCACTTCATTGATTTTTTTGTATCGGTCTCTTAGTCTCCATTGTATTGATTTCTGCTCTGATCTTTATAATTTCCTCTCTTATATGAGCTTTAGTTTTGTTCTGTTCTTCTTTTTCCAGAAGTTTGAGGTTCTGCATCAGATTGTGTAACTGAGCTCACTCTGTTTTCTTAATGTAAGTATTCACTGCTGTGAATTTCCCTTGTAAGATTGCTTTCATTGTGTCCCATAGATTCTGTTTTATTGCCATTTTCATTTAATTGTAGGAACTGTCTGATTTCTTCTTTAATTTCCTCTGTGACCCACTGGTTATTCAGAAGTGTGTTGTTCAATTTCCATGTGTTTATGAAATTCTTGCAGTTTCTTTTGCTATTAATTTCCAATTTTATCACACTATGGTCTGATAATATACAGGGGATAACTTCAATTCCTTTGCACTTATTTAAACATGTTGTATGAGCGAGTTTGTGGTCTATCTTGGAGAACAATCCATGTGAAGCTGAAAAGAATTTGTATTCTGTTTTTGTGGTGTGCAACACTCTGTAAACATGTGTTAAGTTCATTTGGTCAAGAGATTGATTGATTTCTAGTATTTTGTTGCTTATTTTTTGTCTATTTGATCTATCTCTTTGTGACAGAGGGTTATTGAGGTCCTTCACTACTATTGTATTAGTGCTTATATAATTTTTCATGTCTCTTAGTATTTGTTTATGTATTTGGGTGCACTAGTGTTTGGCGCATATATATTAATGATTGTCATCTCTTCCTCTTGGATTATTCCCTTTACAAGGTTGTAGCATCCTTCTTTGTCTCTCTTAGTGTTGGTTTGAAATCCACTTGATCTGCAAAGAGAATAGGTTCTCCTGCTTTTTTGTGTTACTATCACGTGAAGTATTGTTTTCCACCATTTAACTTTCAGTCTATGAGTCTCTTTTTGAATTAAATGTGTTTCTTGTATGTAGCATATTGTTGGATCTTCCTTCTTGACCCATTCTGCCAGTCTATTTCTTTTGATTCATGAATTGAGAACATTCACATTGATGGTTATAACTAATATGTATTGACTTATCATTGTCATGACTTTTTCTTTTTTTTGGATTCTCCCCCTTTGTGTTAATTTCTTGTCATGCCTAATGGATTCATTCTGCTGTGCTTCCTGGGGTTGTGATCCTTGTTGTGTTTTCCTAGGATATTGTTTAACATTTTTTGGAGTGCTGGTTTGGCATTCGTGAAGTTCCTAAGGTGCTCTTTGTCATGAAAGTATTTTATTTCTCCATCAATTTTGAAAGATAGTTTTGCAGGGTATATGAATCTGGGTTGGAGGAATTTTTCCTTTAGGGCTTTAAGCTTTAGAGCTTTCCCAGCTCTTCTTGCCTTGTGACTTTGTGTTGAGAAGTCTGCTATGATTCCCATGGACTTTCCTTTGTGTGTAATTTGTTTCTTTTCTTTAACTGTTTGTAGAATTTTGTTCTTCTGTTGGGTTTCTGGGATCTTAACTATTATATGCCTATGTGCAGATTTTTTTTGATCAAGGCTATTTGGAGTCCTATATGTCTCACTTATCTCTATGTCATTTCCCTTTTTGGAAACTTTTCTGCCATTGCTTCTGTGAATGGTTTTTTTATGTCATCTGTACTCTCTCCTGTTACTTCATTGACTCCACTCAGTCTGATGTTATTCTTATTTGCATCGTCTAACAGCTGCTGATTTCATTTCTCATGGTCCCTTAGTATTTTTAAGAAATTTTTCTTTTCTTGGAAACTAATTGCAATCTTATCTTCTCCATCTGAAATTCTATCCTTGCATTGGCTCATTGTGCTGTGTAAACATTCAATGGAGTTTTTCATGTCCTGGAAATCTATTTGCATCTGTTTTATGGATTCCATTTGTTTCCTATGTTGAGATTCCATCATATTCCTCAGCTCCTCTATTTTTTTTTTATCTGTACGTGCTCTAGATTTATTAATCATGTCTTATACTATGGGCCCAATCTCTGATGTTATCTGAGAAATTATTTCTGATTTCATTTTTTCCAGGTCATCTTTTGTTGCCAGTTCTGGCAGTCCAGGTGGTTGAGTATCAGATTGTTTCATCTCCTTGCCCTTTGGGGTTGCCTTAGGTGATCTGAAAGTCTAGTTTTGATATTTATTTATGTGTCTTCTCATTTCAGCAAATGCAGCATGCTGTGCCTTTGTTGAGGCAGCTTTTTGCTCACCCAATGGTCTTGAATTCTCAGCAAACCACTGAGAAGCCTTTAATATGCTGTTTACCAGTATAGAGTGAGTTCAGAGTGATGGCCTTCTGGATCCCCAAACTGCCCTGTTGTCTGGGCAGGCTTCTGGCTGGGGTCTGTGCACACTTGGGATGATATCTAAGCATGCCTTTGACTAAGGCCCCTATGTAGCTATTTTCTGGGCAGGCCTTTGGCTAGGGACTGTGCACCGGAATTCCTGCTATCTGCACAGACTTTGGCTAGGGTCTCCATGCACTTATCAATGGTATCGAGATGAGCCTCTGGGTATTGCTTGTGTGGCAGTGTAGCTCTTTTCCAGGTTGGTCCTTGGCTATGGCCAATGGTATGGCAGGCCTCTGGCTGAAACTTGTGTGCCTGTGCAGTTCTTTTCTGGGCAGGACTTTGGCTTGGGCTTGTGTGCAGGAGCCTCTCGGCTCAGGGCAGAGCCCTGGCTGGGACCCACCTGCAGCCTCACTGGTCTGGCCCTCTCAGCTGCTCCCTGGGATCTGGGCGCACTTGTAGATGGAATGGCCAGGCTCTGGCTGCAATTAATTATCTTTTATAGAATATCCCCCAAAAATTGTTGGCTATTTGAAGACAAAGCTGTGTCCTATTCATTTATTTATTACTTCCATAAGTATAATTTTATCTAGTACAGTGTTTATACAACTAATTTTGATTCAATTTTCAAACTGTATTAATGTTTTTTTCAAGATTCTGTTTTTATACTTGTGATCTGAATACCCAAATCCACCTGTGTACTTTAAGATACTAGAAATTCAACTTCATATGTATCTTTTAATTCTTATTTTATTTTGGATTCTGGGAGCTATCATTTTCTGGAATATTTTTTCTACCAGTGTCATGTCACAAATTTTGTGAGTTTTAATTATGTATAAACTCTTCTAGAAGGAAGCTGAGGCAACGTCTTGGCAAAACAGAATTTACTGTATACTAAGTGGCACTTGCCATTTCTCTCTTTTTTTTCTATTTCCTCATCATAATATGAGACATTTATCTCAAGATATTTGGACTTTTTAAAAATGCTGTCATGTTTTTCCTTCTCTCTATTCATAGCTGCGCTGCTTACTAATTGAGACACACACACTTATTTACTTAAAACTAGGAGGGCTGAGGGTGTAGCTCAATTGTAGTGCACTTTCCTAGAATGTGCAAGAGTATGAGTTTGAGCCTCAGCACTGCAAATAACAAAAAAACAAACTAGATTATCTAGATATATCACTTTAATACCACTGGTAAAATTCTGAGCTTCTATATTGCTGTCATTTACTAAGATCCTCAGAACCACTGTATTTGTCCTTCTTGTAATGTACTGCTCATTCTATGATATAGGAAAATGGTAATAGTTCAGAACACTACCCTACAAAAAGTAGTTCATTGAACTTCTGACTTGAACTAGGCTAGGATTTTGTGTGCTGTCTGTTTGTAGGCCATTTCAGTATGTGCCTCTGGAAACCCAGCCAAAGGATATTTACTAAATCTAAAGACATCTGTCCATGCCTGCCTGTCAAGCACAAGATCCTGAGTTCAATTCCCAGTACAAAAAAAAAGACATCTGAGTGCTGCTTTATTTCTCGATATTTCTGAGAATTATGTATTATGTTTGTCAGTAGAGAAAGGCTTCTCCCTTTTCTACCTGCCATAAATAGAACTTCCCAAATACTGTTTCAGATGCAATCAATTTCTTTATCTTTGACATCACTACAGAGAAACCTTCCATAGTCAGACACTTTTTGTATCAAAGAAGAACATATAGATTGTTGGTTGATCTATGCATTTCTAAAGTTCCTATCACTAAGTGTTTTGGCAAATGCCAGATATACAAACTCAAAATGACCTTGATAATTTAAAGAAAACAAACTAATTTTTTTGAGAGAAAAGAAAGAAGGATGACTGGGGTGGGGGGGAGAAATCAAAATTAACAAAAATAGAGATGAAAAAGACCTGCCTATTTGAAACATCACAAAAATCTGAGTCACAGTTGATTTCAAGCTTAATATGAGCAAGCAATTCAGCACCATGGTGGAAAACATCAATTTAGCTAAATGGAAGAAGCGATTCTCTTGTTAGATTAAATAATTTAGTTTTAAGAAAAATGGATATAAAATTTATTATCACTATCATCATTAATATTTGTTTAACACTGAACAAAGTCCTTTCATGTACTGTTTAAGTTCATTTGATCCTGACAACAATCCTATGAATTATCTATTAGTACATCCTCACTTAACAAAGGAGAAAATAGATTGAGAAATTATGAGATATTGAGGGCACACAGGAAGTTCTGGGTTTAAACTCATGTATTTTGACTTCAAATTTGAAGTGGTTCCTGCTACATCATATTGATTCTTAAGAAAAAATAAGTAGATGGAGAATACTCATGTTAAAGCACTTTTTAATTTTTAAAAATTATTTGGATAAATACATTTAAATACAAGTATCAGTGTACATAGCACGATGACTTAGCTTTTCATTGTCTCACTGAAATAGATATGGAGATAACAGTCAAGGAAACTGTGACATACAAATTAGAATAATACATCCTATGAATAGGGAGAAATTGAGAACTGTTTAGTTAAGAGGCAAAAAGAGAACAAATCTTGCTCTTTGATAGAACGGTTTTTGAGAATCAAGTTTTCACTTCTTTTGTCTGCTCACAGATGGAAGAGTATAAAATTTGCTTCATTCATTCATTAAAATATTTCTTTCAACTTTCTAAAATGTGTCAGTTACCTTGTGAGATGTGGAAGATACAAAGTAAGTAAAACATTTTCCCTGCTCCCAAGAGGTGTCTCTGTCAGTGGTGGCAATTATATAAGCAACAGTATTAGCACATAAATAGAACAATAAAGATATGTGAACCTGGAATATTGAAGGATTAAATAGTTAATAAAGTTTTCACACAAAGTGGTTTTTATTTAAGCTGATTTTAAGGCTTTGCTGCTTAAATTGAGGCAGGAGAGATTTCAGTTACACTTAAGGAAGAACATTTAAGTATTAGTTGAAGAACTGCAATTGTCTCTTAAAACATGCAAGCAATATTTAGACCTCTGCATTATTATAAGGGAGAAAATAATCTTTCCAAAGGCAAGGGAATGTACAGCTTGATTACTTAAGAAAGACATCTTCTAGTTCCGATGTTTTTCTGATCAATTGAGAGATGATTCTGTGTATCTAGAGATTCACAAAATCAGGCAGCAGACTTAATAGAAATCATGCAGTGTGCCTAAAAGCAATTCAATAAAGGTGTTTCTCTTCTCAATGTTTGATTTTTATGCTAATCTATGTTAGAGGAAAAATTGTGTATTTGTTGTAAGCAGATGTTCATATGCTCTCATCTAAGTAATAACGTAAAACAATAGAATAAGGTGGTGCTGGATATGAGACAGTGGGACTGAGCAGCATGGCTGGTGCCAATGGACTTTAAAGAAGAAAAAGAGGACTGTTGCCTCTTGTGAATTTCTTTTGCAATATATATGGTTATGTTAGAAAAACCAAGGTAACAAATCTGGGAGTATGCATCAAAGTAGCGGCTTATAGGGATCACTCTCATCTAAGCATCTTGAAACCTTTTCAGAATATCTTGATATTAAGGCTCAGCTTGCTCCAGAGGGAGTGGATTTTCTAGACTTCTTAAAGCTATAATAATCAGCACAGTATAATGTTTAGGAGGATAGAGTCTGGAACAAGATAGTCCATGCTTAAATGTTTAGTCTTACTTATTAAAAATTGTGCCAACTTCAACAAGAACTTTTACTTCCCCCTTTCTCATTTTTTAAAATCTGTAAAATTGAGTTAATGATTGTAAAAACATATCTATGTATAGGCTTGTTTGAAGTTAAATGAATTAATAGACATGGGAATACTACCCATAACATGGCAATTGTCATTATGGAATAAACACAGTGTTCTGCACTTTTCAAAATCCTCCTTCAGAATCTTGTGGAAAGGTTAGGCAGATTAAATTAACCCCAACTGACAAATTAGATTATAGGCTCAGAGTTGAGTAGCTTTCTCCAGGTCATGCAGAGGCAAGACTTGAACTAGGCCTTCATGCCTCATCTACCAGTCTTTCCTTTTGTACACACCTGTCACTCAGTCCACATTTCTTCTTAAGACGTACTTAAACAACTGAGGAAAATAAGCATGCTTGCCTATACTAGTTTATTACTGATGTGCCAAAACTTCTCATATTAGTAGCTTCAAATAATGCACAATTATTATGTTACAGTTCCCATGCTTCAAGAGTCTGGGCTAGCTTATCTGGATCCCTACTTGAGATCTCAGATGGCAGCAGCCAAGCTCTCATCCAGGGTGTGGCATCATCCAGGAGGCATTCTCATTTGCAAGCTCAACTAGAGAAGGATCTACTTCTGATCTCATTGAAATGGTTAACAGAATCTAGTACCTTGCAGCTATATAATTCCCCACTGCTTGCTCTTCTTCAAAGGCTGCAATGAAGGGGGGGGGGCTGTTGCTATTTGGGGGTCTCTTATTTCAAGGCACCCTTACTCCTTGTAAGATGCTTACCTTCTTAGGTGAGGTCCTACAAAGAAAATCTCCTTTTGTTTAATTAAAGATCAATTCAGTCCTTAAGGACATCTGAAAATCCTTTCACATTTGCCCTATTATAAAATAGGATCATGTGAGTGATCCTTTCACCTTTGCCACATTTTATTTCATAGAAGCAGCTTATAGGTTTTACTTCTACTGGAAGAGGAGGGATAACACAAGGAATTGCATGTTGGATACCACATTAGGGCATATCCACCACAGGGGTTATTAGTTTGAAGCTATAGATAATAATGTACTGGAAAGGTGATCAAAGTGATTATAAAATTCAAAGTCAGGACTTGAATCAAAGTAGGTATGGACAAATAGTCATGTGTTCAGGAGGATAGGCAAAAGACAGCTCTCATTTTACCTATCTTTCTTAATAATCTGATTTTTTTTCACATAGATACATTCCTGTTTAGGATTTCTTATTCTCTGAAATGCCATTAGGTACATACACACTTTCTTTTCACTTGATAGCCAGGATTGCAACAGTTACAAATATGAGTCAAATATCAATGCTTTCTTCAATACATATGAATCAAGGATGTGATTTCATAGTAGGATTCCTTGTAATTAGGGCTCCCAAGTTAAATATCTGAAATTTTCACAGGGTTATGCCTCAAATACTCCTTTACATACCATCACTTTAGCAAAGACTCCTAACATAAAACTCCATGATAAAGATGTCCCTTTTGCTATTTCATCCCTTTCTGTCATTTTTCTGTGTTTTACATTTTTTAAAAAATTCTTTAATGTGCTTGTAAAATTAATACATATACTGGTTAATAAATAATAAATAAAGAACAACTGACACTGACAGCATAATCTCTGAAAAGAAGTTTCCAAAACCACCAGACTGCTACTGTAGTTATTGCCTTTCTTCTCCTGTCTACCTGTGGATTTTTCTGAATTTCTGTCCACATTGAGTGTCCCAAATACTTGTAGTTTATTACAGTTCTTCTGGAGGTTCACTATAGGAAGATATGCTGGTTTAACTGAAGATTAAACAATGAAAACTGAGAACATGAAAGGTGACTTGCTTCAGTTCACATATGGTTATATCTCCTATAAGTAATATAATGTGTATATCTCATATATTTAAGTTCCCATTTAGAGAATAATCTGTGCCTCTAGGTGCTTTACCCAGTACCACCTTCTTCTTAGGGATATAAAGGGAATGTATGGTGACAATTGTATGAATTAAACAAGATGATCTTGGGAACACTATACTGTTTTTTATAAAGGTGTCCCCAGACCTAGTCTGAATCATAATATGCAGAAAGGTTGTTAGAAAGTACAGAGTATTCTCTAGTAAAAGGCATAGAAGTCCTGGCAACAATTTGCTCAAGAAAAGTTACAGTGAGTCACTTGATGTTTGGTGGTGCTGTATTTAGTACTCATTGATAGTGAATAAATGCTGTTTTGCTTTGTATTTAAAAGAGGACTACATAATATATGAAAGAAAAAGAAGACTGTGCTAAGCCCAGGGATACTGTCTACTAGACCTGAGTATATGGCACCCAGGAGATTGGCACATGTCTTTCTACTGTCTGGACCTTCATTCAACACACACCAAATCAGTGCTTGTGACTATGTACCTCTTGACAATGGTTTCATAATCAGGAATAGCATGGAATTACATAGAAATTGATGTAAGAATCAATATGTCCACCAAATACTGCTTGTAGAGTAAATAAATATTACACTTTGCATATCCATGTGCTACGATTTCACAAAAGTATGTAGATGTTGCAATGAAGAATACAGTATAGGCTCATTTATAAGTGTTGTTGAATTTACCTTATGTTTTTGCTCCGTATTTTTGCAACCAAAATATCCTTAATCTATGATCCCTGGGAGAGAGGGAGGGCAGGAGAGAGGGAGGGAGGGAGAGAGAAGATGGTTAAAGATATCCACATTATGGTCTCAAGGTGCAAAAAATTAAAGGTTGGAAACTGCTGCTCTAAGTATTTGCTTTTAGTAAGAAGATTTGTCTGTGTCTGTCTCTGTATCACTCTCGCTCACCAACTACCAAAAGACTACTACATTTATCTATCTCTGCCTTTCTTTTGATGACTAAATTATTTTTCTCCTGAAACACTGATGCCAAGAAAGACATAATAGTAGTTAGTAATAATAATTGTCCATTAAATAACACCTTTTATCTAATGGGATACGGCAGGAGCATGCTGTCACTATGAAGGCAAATGAACAGCTAAGAGATGCTGCAGAGAAATGGAATTCAGGTCTTCTGGTCTCTCAAACATACAATTTCCCTTCTGAGGACTGCCTGCCTGTTTCTGGAAGCATGGGGCTCCTCTATGTCTGACTTTCCTTTACAGCTCTAGGCGAAGGCTGGGCATTAGAATCTCTAGCTATTTGGGTGATTTGTCAGGGTACCACACATTCCTTTACTCAGACACTTCAGTAAATTCTGTATCCAACACTGCTCAGGAAATAGAAGGTTATCAGTTAGTTTATAAATTTCCATGCTCCATTTTCAACAAGCTAAAATATGATAAAATACACAGAACAAGATAATTAATATGAAGAAAATTCCTTTCAGTGACAATTCAGAAGGCACATTCAAACTGGCACAGGGCCAGAAATCAGCATTATGAACACCATGCTGCCAGTTATTGGCTATGCTGAGGTGCTTAGGCAAAAAAGCACAACATAATGAAACTAAAAGTAGATAGTAGCTTTCTTATATTTACATCTTGGAGGCTACTGTGTCTGGGTTCATTCTTAGGAAGTCAGAGGGGTTGGAGCAAAAATCACAATGTTTATTTCCTCCTTCATTATTTGTATATATACTAAATCATGTTGAAATAAACATTTATGTTGCCTTCAGGGAGAAGAGTGCTGAGAAAAATCAATCTGGAGCAATAGGAGGAAGAATTGAGAGAGGCCAAAGCTATTTTCATGTTTTGAACCTCTTAATATGTGAAAAATCTAGAAACACCAAAGAAAGAAGTACTATGGTTTAAATCTACCTTCTAAAATTCATGTTAAATTTCATCTCCTACTTTGACAGTATTGGGAGGTAGGCCTTTTAAGTAGTGTCTTATAGTCATGAGAGTACCACCATCATGAATAGGTCAATGCCATTATTATTATTACATGTGGGTTAGTAATTGTGGAAATGGCTTTATTATAAAAGTGAGCTCTTTTGTGCACCTGTTCCCTTGTTCTTCCCTCTATTTCTTGTTTTTTTTTCTTTCTCTTCATCCATGTTATGATGCAGCAAGAAGGCCCTCACCAGATTTGGCCCTTTGATTTTGCACTTTCCATTCTTTAGCATTATTAACTGAATAAATTTATACTTTTTACAATTGACCTAACCTGTATTACCCTGTTATAGCAACAGGAAATGTGCTAAGATGAGAAAGTTATATAAATAAGCACAAATTGACAATGACATTTTTTTTCCTTTAAGTTTATTGGTACATTTTAGGTATAAAATACAGTTACATTCATGATTAGGATCTTGTACCTTTACATGATGTATCTTGGTTCTTATTTTTTCCCCATTCCCCTGACCTCCCTTCATCCTTCCCTATTTATGAAGACTTTGTTTCCAATTTTTTCCTTTTCTCTTATTTTTTCTTTTCCCTTCTCTCCTCTCCCCTACCCCTCCCACTTCCCCTACTTCTTTAGACCTTTTGTTCCTATTACACAATATCAATTATACATTTTTAAATACAATATCAAGATTTAGAGGGCATTACCACAGATTTTATAGAATTTAAAAGGATATAGAAAGCATATTACAAAAAATGTTTTTGAAATAAATTTGACAACTTCTATGAAGTACCTTGGAAGACAAATTAATGAAACTGACTCTGGAAGAAATATAAAATTTGAATAGCACCTATTAAAGAAAGTACATTCCTAGTTTGAAAACCTACTTATATGACAACAACAGGCTCATATACATTTTAATTGATGAATTATATCAAACATTTAAAGCAGAAAAAAGAAAGAACACTTCTCCCCTCATTTTAGGAAATCAACATTGTGCTAATACTAAAACTGGATAAAGATAATAGAAGAAGAAAGTATGAACATAGACATTTGTTTGACAAAACAAACTATTAGAAGTCAGATCTGGCAGTATGTAGAAAGTGGTTTCATCATAGGGATAGCAGTGTTGGTTCAGCATTGGAAAATCCACCCCCAAAAGTCATCATTTTAACAGAAGAAAGGAAAAAGCCATATGATCCTGTCACTAGTTGGAGAAAAAGTATTGGACTAAATTCTACAGCTGTTCATGGTAAAAGCTATCAGGAGACTAGAAGTAGAACAGAACCTTCTCAACAGATCAAAGACATGTACTCCATACTTCCAGCAAAACACAATGACTTGTAAAAACTGCAATTTATTAGAATAATGCCCTTTTTTGGGGGATCTCTTCCTCTCCCTCTCTCTTTTCCCCAAGGCCTTTTCTGTTTCTAATTCTCAATATACATCATTCAGCAAAAGCAAACACTTTTTCTACTGTGTTATTCTCTACTATAATTGGAATTAGATCTACTAAAGGTTGAGAAGCAAAAATCTGTAAAAATCTGTTGAATTTAAATAGACTTTGAGCAATTGAAGCTTCAAATGTAACACGTAAAGTAATTTGGTCCAGACATAAAACACCTGCCCATGTTCTATATCCAGATGGGGGAAAATAGAAATCTCAGGAGAGTCATAGCAGCAACACACACTAAGGATAAAGAAGGCCAATTATCTTGGAAGCCAAATCTTCTGAAATAAATTGTATGAGGAACTGACCTTTGAAAAGATCAAGATCTAGTATGGTTTGCTTAAAAACGTTTCACCCTGGACATTTCAGAATCTTATTTCTACTTTTGTTATTCTCTACCTCTCTGTCTCTCTTGTTTTAATGGAAATAAAAAGACATGTTTATAACATCAAACATTAAATTTTCAAATCCGGAAAGAAAACCCATTTCAGGTGTATTTTCCCAAATGACTAGAGCTGCTTGAAAGACAAACCAAGGAGGAAAAATGTAAGAACCCTAAGGCAAATGCTGGACCTGGCTGGTCTAAGCAGCCAGAATTTCCAGAGGTGACTTTTACAGTCCTGTGAGTTGTGTAGAGTACAGAAGGAAATTCCAGGGTTGATCAGAAACCATGTGCATATTGACTAGGACAGGAGAGGAAGTGGAAGAGTCAGAAGGGAAAGTTCTTGTTTATTTTTCTTTAGTT
The DNA here is from genome assembly GCF_000247695.1 of Heterocephalus glaber. The sequence goes on from NW_004624902.1 coordinate 2,691,308, forward strand.
TTATTTGTGCATAAACAAGGGTTCAAAACTAACCAGAACATAGAAATGAAAAATAACTCACAACATCCCTACATAACGTAACAATTTTCTATGTGCTTTCTCCATGTACATTTAACTTTACAAAGGTGTAAACATTCTGGAGATACTCTCTTGTATTTTCTTCTTTATAAAATACTATATTCACAAATGGTTTCTCTTGAAGTACTTATTCCTCATAATAGTACTTATTTCTAGGGGCTTCTCATTATTCTGAACTCAGTGATTATAATTCAGCTAGCCTAATGTGGGGCACTAAGATTGTTTTTTATTTTCAGCTGTTATAATCAAGTTGTGATGAACATCTTGTTGCATATGACTTTGTACCCTCTTGAAATATTTTCCCCACATAAAATCCTGGCAGTTTAATCGCTAGAGCACAAGGGTAAAAATATTTCAATATTTTTAAAAAAATATTTCCAAACTAATTTTTTATAACATAGTAATCATTGAATAGTATCACCACATTCTTGAGAGAAAACCAAATGCTAAACTATATTATTAAAAATATGCCTCATCATAATTTTAAGTTACACTTTTCTGGTTACTTCCAAAATAGAACATATTCACATATATTTGATCTTTTAATTACATTTTCTCCTATGAAAACTATTTTCTCATATTTTCATTGGCCATTTATGCACTGGGGCTTATAATTACTCTAGTTGAAATTTTGAGTAATTTATGTAATTCAGGAAATATATTCCTGTCATATTTTCACTGGGTTTTATTGTGATACTCAAAGTACTTTAGTAAACAGAAGAAAATAAAGCATGGAATGCACAAGATTTTATTTTCAATCTTTGTTCAGAAAGACCTATCATTGTTGCTTCTGTATTTTCGTGTAGATGCTGCTAGATTCAATATCAAATATAATGGGGAAATAACACAATATTCTATATTTGAAATCAGAAAATATAATTCAAATCTAGGGCTGCATGGGGTGGATTTCTTAGTTAGTCTTAAAATCTTTTAAATTGTACATCAGTCCTTTTAATGCCATAGTAATGTTAATTTCATGGGGACTTGATTTGGTAGACAAAAAACTGAACTGTCAAGTGGTGAAGATGTTCAAATCACAACATCTCCCACAGCATGGGAATAACTACAATTGCCCTACAACCAATTTTTAACTCTCTGAACCTGTGACCTTGAGTCTGACTTATCTGCATAAGGGGAATCATGCAAGACAATTTTCTAGTCTATTTCCCTTTCAAGCAAGTTTAGAAAATGTCTCTGTCTTTGAAATTTTTTATTGCATTTCCAACACTTTCATGTTTGAATCAGAACTTGGACAACCCTCCCAAAAAAGAAAATATATTTCCTAGCTGAAACATACCAGACCAGACCCCCAAACCCTTAGGACTGTATAGTTGCTGAGGGGGTTTGTCAAAATTTGTTTCCATTTTTGGGTCCTGTCACTCATTCTGGTAGCTCATAGCAGCTGTGCTCCACTCCTTTTCACTGTTCTGCAGTTTTTAAGCATAAGAAAAATGAATTAAGAAAGATTTATAAGGGGAAGAGGAACTGCTGCTGGCAGATACTGAAAAAAATTGTCATGATGGGATATGTGGATTTAAGAATAGTTCATTAGAAAAAATCTTACCATTCAGTAATTAACATTGTAAAAACACTGCTTCTTTTATTTTATTATTAAAGCTTCTTTAAAATAAGAAGGATTTATGTGGGATACATATTTACTCTTCCTTTCATATCCTACAGAACACTTAGAACTTCTACCAGTTTGGGCTATTCATGTTTTATAAATGCTATATACTAAATTTTTATTGTTTTCTTGACATATTTGTCTTACTGTCCTCTTTCCCATAATTCACAGATTTTGTTACCTCTATATGTTAAAGTGCTTGAATCTACCCCAACTTTCTCCTTTTATATTTGTAGTCCTAAACATGTATGTTTAGCTCAGGCCCTTCTACTGAGTTCTGAGCAGATATATCTGACATTCTTTGTATTTTTCACAGAATATTTCATGGTCCTTTAAACATATCCTATAGCTAATCGAGTTCACAATCTTCTACAAATCTGGACCTCTTCCAGTGATCTCATCTCTTCCATCCAAAGGAAGCTGAAATCTTAATGGGATCTCTGAATGTATCTGATCTTTCACATTCCATTGCCAATCAATTATCATGTCTGCTGATTATAATTTTTAATGTCTCAAATATAGTCATTTCAATCTACTTCGGTTGTCATTTTCCTAATCTATTCCTTCATAATTTCTTATCTGGACTTTTACAAAAGTCCCCTAAAACAATTCCCATCTCCTATCTTTTCTTTTTCCAATTGAAACCAGCAAAATTTTTTCAAAAACCATCTTATCACTTTACTCTCCTGCTTAAAAATGTTTTACGATTCTCCATTATCTTTGATATGATTGAAAAACCTGATTTGTGACCTCATTTTCTATTAACCCATTCTACATCTCCCATGATCCAGTCACACTTAATTGCTTTCTGTACTCCAAGAACACTCTCACACTTCCATGTCACCTTTTATCCTCTCAACTAGCTGGCCATTTCTGAGAAGCCTTTAAGATTTAACTTAAAGGTCACCTATTCTGTGAAAGTCTACATTATTCTCTTCTGGTTCATGTTCTCACTTCCATTTCCATTAAAGTTAGACATTTTCTCTTACCTCTAGAGCAGATTTTGTATAACTCATTATGGCATATATCCTACATTACTGATGTTTGTTATTACTTTTTTCTATAATAGATAGAACATCTTTGAGGGAAAAGACTAGCAGCCACAGTAATCACATTGCATCTTTCTCTATCCATATAGGTTTGGTAGCCCCATATAGGTTTGCTGAGTCAATAAAGAATAATGAGCAATGTGCTTTTTCCTTTCAGCCACTTTTTCTCCAGTCTCCTTAATTAATTGGTAGGCTTCGGATTTTCCATTTTCCCCCAGAGGGTTTTAATCACCAAGATCATGATCATTTTAACTTTTAAATTCTCTTTCCTTTCAACAAGATTGTTTTAAACATTTTAAAACTATTATTTGGCTACTTTGTACAGAGAAATTATGGCCAGGAAACTTTAAAAATGTTTTATAGTGACAGTCTAACCTATTCAGACTAAATATTGTTGTTTCTTCTTCTATAGGCTGTTCTTTTTGGTAGCATTCTATCCTGCAACCTCGGAATTTAGCTTTCTGTTTGTTATTAGAAAATTCAACAAAACTCCTCTTCAGTCTTGTCCAATTTAATCTTTCATTGCTTCTTAAATATTTTTAATGTCCTCGGGAGTACACCAATCTTTACTGTATGAGCATAATCCGTTTTTGATGATTCTTAGTGTACAAATTTCTTGAGTTTTTTTATCTTGGCCTTTAGCTGCCATCTGTTATTTTCTTTACTTTTTTTTATGCTTTTCTTTCTGTGCCTTTGACCTGCTTCGAATTCTGCTACATCCCTCCATTTTGAGAGCTCTTCCCCTTCCTGTCTATTTTCTTTTTCTTTTTCTTTTTTTTTGAATAACACACTGGAATTTAATTGTAGAAGCGTCATACACCGGGAGAGCAATATCCATAGTCAAAGTCTCCTAACAGTATTACAGCAAACATCTTTATAAGGGTCATACATATGATACATTTAAAGTATTAAAAGGTATAGATGACTCAACAGCAAAATTTAAAAACTATATCCTATTAGCACATTTAACCCAAATGAACTT